>KL198038.1:3807-130931 GCA_000697705.1 Botryobasidium botryosum FD-172 SS1 | reverse complement strand
GTTCCCGCAGGGTTGGTAACTGTCAGAGTCGTGCAAGTCCAAAAGGGTCCGGACAGGGTCCGAGCAGGAACGGAGAACCCTCAGGGTCCGGACACGCGGAGAGGGACGTCTGACTTCCGGAGCCAACAGGAATAGGGGCAAAGACTTAGGAGTCGCTGCTGGGCGAAGACAGATGGGGGGAAAGACAAGATACTAACTCTGCTGCACCCCTAAGGGGGCAGCTGGTATATATACATGAAGGGTGGAAATAGGAGTGTGAAAACTAGTGAATGGAGGTGTCAGGAATGTATGGACATAAGGGAAAGAAGCAAAGGAACAATGGGAAGGGGTTCGGGCAGAAGCCCGCGCGCAGGGAGTACTAGTCCAAGACCAGTCGGAGAAATAGGACAAACTCCGGACACTCCGGAGGGTGAGGAGGGGCATGGAGTGGTGTGGAGGACCTCGGAGTGATGGTGGCTGCGCCTAGTCCGGAGTCCGGAATTGGGGAGGAGCAGAGCGGAGGTCCGGACTTGGTGTGCGGCATGTCGAGGTCGTGACAGTAACAGAGACAGGGGTTCTGATAGTAGGCCCGCTCACTCCTAGCGTCTTTCCTTTCGGCGTCGCGGGGGCGGCAGGCTTCTTTTTGGGGATTGGCGGTTGTGCCGCGAGTTGGATGTGACGGTTGACGCACCATCTTGTCCACAAGGGGTGTGTGCCTTTGCAGAGGACGCACAAGTGGGGCGCGTTGGGGGCGACCGATGAGTGGTGGTGGGAGGGATGATCCTGGCTGCAGGAGCCGCAGACTGGGTTGGTCCGGTGGCACCACGCCTCTGAGTGGCCAAGTCGCCAGCAACAGCAGCACTGGTTGGGTTTGGTCTTCGCTGCTGTAAAGGCGCGAACAGGGTGGGGACGACCTTCATAGAAGAGCGTCCCGGATTTAAGAATAGCCGCCTTTGCTTGGGGCGACAGGGAGAGGCGGAGGGATGCGCTGGATCCCTTGTGGTGGTCAGGGTTCGCAAGCCAGCGCCCAGGGGAGGCTGGAAGCGGTTCGGCGATGTCGTTTTGGGCCATGAGCACAAGCGCCATAGCTGAAGGGTCAGTCCAATTATCAGAGGGGCCGAGAGGAAGGTTGTAAACGACAACCAGCGAGGAGTTGTCGAAAGTTAGATGCTGAAATTGCACCTTGTACATGTCTTGGAGGATTCTAGGGAGAATCTCCGGGAGTTTAGTGACGTCTTCCGCAACGTGCAGAGTAGCAATGAAATTGCCGAAGGGCGACCAGGTGACGCCTTTCAGCTGGAAGTGAGCTGGTGCCAGCAATTGGTTGATGTGCTCGACTACAGCTAGACCAGAGGTTTGGGCCTCTGGGGTGATAGGTGATAGCGGTTTAAAGGCCGTGGACAGGGGGGTCTTCGTTTTGGACCGCATGGGCGAGGCGACCTTGGGCGAAGGGTTAAATTTTGGGGGGTTGACCCTGGTGGAGGATGGGGAAGCAGCCTTGGCAGCTTCTGCAAAGGTAGGCTTCTTTGGCTTAGGGGCTGAAGTTTTGGCGGTGGTGGAGGGAGCAGGGGGGGCGGCTGCGCGCTGCTTGCCCTTGCCGCTCGCCGCAGGGGCGTGGGCGGTAGGGGTGGGGAGAGGGGCCCTATGTGGTGTAACGATCTCCATGAGGGTCACGTTGGTGGCAATAGCCTCTGCAAGAAGATCCATAGGGATCGCAGAGAAGAACACATTGATCAGTGATCGCAGCGGGGGGGTGAGGGAGGGGGAGCCTCCAGGGGGGACCCGGGTAAGGTCGGCAACGAGGCTTGAGATGACACGAGACGTCCGATCTACTTCGATCTGGGGATCGAGGGGGCTGGTGGTGGTGGCAGCAGCGACGGGCGGGGCCTGAGGCTGAGCTGGGCGGCGTGGGGTGGGCGATCCGGTTGGATCCCACGCCAGGAGGCGGGCTTTCCTGGCTGACTCCTTGTTGGCGGCAGCGCGGGATTCCTGTGCAGCTTTGAGGGCTGCCCAATCGGTGGGTGGGCGACGTTGGGGGGTTGTGGGTGCGATCTCTTGTTCAGAGTCTAGGGGGGTGTCAGGGCAAGAATCGCCTGAGACGGACTGACCGCCCATATCCATGGGGATGTCGGTGGTGTCAGTGGGGTTAGAGACAACCCGGGGACGCTTGGAGCGCGAAGGCCCAGCGGGGGGGCGATTTGACATTGGGAGGGCCCCTGTATTGAGCAAAGGCAGAGAGAGGTTACCCCAGGCGATCAAAAGATGGCGGAGGGATGGCATTTCTGAGCAGCATTTTTTTTTTTTTTTTGGAGTAAAGGGTGCTGTTTTCCACTTGTGTGTTGCCATTTCCACTTGTGCGTTGCCATTTTCTACTTGTGTGCCGTCATTCTTTGCTTTTATGTCGTAAATCTACTGCGGTGTAAATGTTGCACATTGGGGTGCATGTTGTAAAAGCAAGGCTTTGGCACTGCTTTGGGAAGGCCAAGTTCAGCAGAGAAGCTAGAAAAGCGACGCACAACTTTGGAAAACACAGCAACATTTTCTGTGTTGAAATGCCTTGGGGGACTTTAAATTTTGAGCTCAAATTACTAGTAGAAAACCGACAAAAAACTATTCCAAATAAAAGTGCATTCGGAGCACCATAATCGACCAAGGCCCTTGTGAAGAAATTTGAAAGTGAGGGGAAGGAGACAAAGAGAAAGTGTCTAAGTACAGAGATAAAATGCGAAACATGCGCAATCCCCCAGAGCTATCTACGGTAAAGAGAGAAATGGGGAACTAGGTGGTATCGGGGGTCGAGACGACTGGGGCGTTGCTGGCCGTACCCGTTTTATCTACGCAGAGGGTAGAGGAGAAGGAAGGAAAAATGGAGGGGGATAGGAGGAATCAGACTTCCATATCGCACCCAAGGGGAGGGGGGGAGGGGGGTACCAGACTAGAGCCGGTCCGAAGACGGGCCTAGAACAGGTGACCTTGGGAGGAGGGTCCTGGTTGGTCGGAAGGCAGCCTGGGTCAGGTGCGTCCAGCACTCCTGGTGAAATGTCGGTTGGCCGCGTGGAGGCGGCGGTAGTCATTGTAGGCGTCGCCCCAAGACGTTCAGAGGGGGGTCTGTGGGAGAACCTCGATGAGTTGTCGAAGCTCGAAGGGGGATAGGACCGCGTCGTCGAGAGCGGCGTATGCGATCGTATCCCTAAGGAGGTTGGTGGCGGGGGTGATGGGTATGGTGGCCCATTCAAAGCCAGATGGGACGGGCGCCAGGCGTCCCCAGAATGTGCTCGGCGATCCACTGCCAGGTGAGGAGGCGGGACCGTCGGAGTCTTGGTAGCCAGTGAGAGAGGTTGTTGACGAAGCTGTGAGAACTTGTCGATGGGGGACCAAAGGGGGGAGTGGTGTGAGCCCAATCTGCCCTGAGGGGGCAGTCGAGTGCGACGTGGGCACTGTCGCAAGGGGAGAAGCCACACAGGCACTCAAGGGGGAAGAGTTCCGGGTGGATCCGGTGGTAGTACGCCGGTGAGGGGCAGTGGCCTGAGAAAACTCGGCAGGCGAAGGCAAAGTCTCGCGCCGGGGTGGTAAAGGGGATAGGCTCGAGGAGCCATCGAGGCCGCACGCCAACATACACGACCTTGCAGTGGGCGCTGAAGGTGTGTGAGGGGTGCGTGAGGGGGATGGGGTCGACGACTGAGGCGAAGGCGAGGAGGGCTCGGCCTTTGGCGTCGGTCTTTCTCCAGGCGACAGTGGGGGCGAGGACTGGAGTTTGACTGAGAAGAGGGAACGTCTGTGTCCCCGCGTGTCTAAATGCACGAAGGGGGCGGAGGGAGCGCGCGGGGTGAGAGCGAGCTCCTGTGGCAGCTGGTGGGCGAGCAATGGCGGTGATAAAGAGTGTCTTGCGGGAGCGTCTCTGTTCCATCCATGCATAAGCGTGAGGAGGAGGCATTTCTGAGCAGCAGAGGAGCCCCTTTTATACTTTTTCCAAAGCCCTATTTGTGTCTATGTACATGCTATGAGAAATCTACATGTATGGTATGTATTTCCTTATTCATGTCTCCTTCCTTCTTTGTTTGTTTGTACAGCACAGCCACTCGGAACCGAGCGGAGCCGAGCACAGCCACACGCTTCCGAGCGGTTCCGGACCCTGAGGCTGTGCTATTACATGAATAATAGCAATATCTCAAATATACCATAATTCTAATGTTTGATTCATTACATAATAGATCATCATACAATATTACATAATATATTCAATATTGTATTTATTTATTATAATAATACTCATGATTATAATATTCATTATCAATCATAGCATATTAAATAATATGATCACAACACTGCCTTTAAGCCCCAACCACCTACCAAAAAGGTCTCACCCTTCCTCACCAGGAAGAGAGTAAATCTTAGAAATCAGATGGCAGTTATTGAAGGTAGAATAGGGAAAGGTCTTGCCAGAAGTGCCACAATAATAACAACTATTTATCAGGCTGCAATGTGTAGAAATAGCCAAAGAAGTGGCTATTTGTGAACAGCAATACATCACAATTTATGCATTTCGCAAAGCGGACACCCTCCGACGAAAGCGGGTTGACAAGGAAACTTCCAATGCTTGGCCAACCTCGGAGGATGGGAGGTTGATGGACAGTACAATCATCGTCGGAATGACTCCAGCAAGGTTGAGCGATGAGAAGTTCCAGTCCAAGAGCACTACCGCGGCCAAGAACAACTGCGGGGAAGTCCCAAATGGTAAGATGGTGGGCTACCAAGGCCATTTCAGACGTTAGCGAGTCCGGAGAGTGACCGACTCGACGCTTCGACCCTGAGTTCGGAATATCCCAATGTTGCATAATTAAATCCCACGCAGCCGACTCCTGTCCAAGCCCCCGAGCATTAATCGGAAAAACAGCTGATAATACCCAGACTACTGCGCAGCGCAGTGGAGTTGCCCAAAGCTTTTGTACGCCAGAGCATACGCAGCCATGCATGCCGAGGTGCTGTAAGCTATAAGAGTGCCTTCGCGATGCCCTGCATTCATTTTCTCGTTCAGTATGGCCTATACCGCTCTGGACTCGCAAGCGACGCTCGTACCCAAGGAGGGCCTAACCCTCATATTTTCGAAAGATAATCCCAATAACGTATGCCATACAAACATATCCCTCTACCACTTCTCGAGGCTCATGAATATATTTGTTGTACCTCCAGACCATCTTATCGTCTCCTAGTGGGAAAGCTTTATACGTCGTTACGTCCGACTTCGACGGGAAGAACCCGATCACAACGTTTTCGAGAGGGGACGGCGAAGTTCTGGCAACACTCGAATGGCGCGATATCTTCTCCGATAAGATAACCATCGGGGACCAGCCGCAGATGGACGTTCCAAAGTGGTTGAAGAGCGGAGGTATATTTAGCCAGTAGGTCGGCCCGAGAGTTTAGTCGTGTTGCAGTGTTGACTCTTGTGATATCTGTAGTTCGCTCGTGTTTAAAGGCCCCGGGGGCCAGAAATACAAGTGGGTGGGGACCAGTAGCGGGATGCAGCCGCAGGTATAATGGTTCATCTCTGCCTATGAAAAGTGGATGAAAGCTAACACACTCTGTCGCTCAACAGCTTCGCATCGACGGAGAGTCTGAAGTAATCGCCCACTTCCATAAGTCGACCAAGGACCACGAGACCAGGAAGATCAAGCCGGCTACGCTGGAGATTGAAGCTCGGGGCATGCCCATCATCGACCTGATCGTCATATCGTTCCTCACCCAGGAGAAGGCTCGGAGGAGTGGAGAGGATTCTGCGGTTAGTCGAGCGGGCGCGGTTGCTATTCCGCGAACGACGGTTTCTGGATTGGTGAGTAGTATGTAGGATGTAAAGTGGGATGAAAATGAAATCGATCTATTCAACTGCATACCCACGCGTCTGATTATTGGCTAGCGTCGCACCTCAAGAGCGAAGCTCAAGCATGTGATAAGTAAAGACGTAGTGGCGAGTGAGAACTTATTGAGTGAAGCATATGAACGAGACTTGATGCAACGGCTAGCCTCATAGAGGGGCGTCTTTGGTGTGATTTCCACACGCTGTGGCCTGAGTACATAAGAAAAGTTAAGAGTGCTGAATTCAATGGCCTCAGCCTGCAATTATACAGGACGCTTGCTCACCTCTTCCATCTACCTAAAGACCGGTACTCCAGATCATTCGCTACCATCAAACTGCGCCGTTTGATTACTCGGAAAGCGAGGTTCATCTTCTCGCGCCATATTCTGCTATTATTTCTGAGGGTGAAACGGTAGGCGAAAAAAAAAAAAAAAAAAAAAAAAAAAACTAGGGAAAATTGATGAAGGGACATCTTACATACGAAAGAAACTCACTTCAGCGCGATATGTGCGAGTCATGTTGTGCGGACGGCGGTCTTCTACGGCGTAGACCCGTGTTTAGAGCTTTGCTCGAAGTCGTCCGGGTTATCCGGCTTACTCTGTCTTTCGGTGATCACCAAGCCAACAAGTATACGGAGCACCGATATCGTCGATTCGACACGCGACCGCCGTTGCATACTGCATCACACGTACCCAGGTCGCATCAGTCCATATAAGACTTCAAAATAAGCTGAAGATAGGCCCCAGGAAATGAAACCGCCATGATTCGACGTCGGGTCCAGCTCGGATAGGGTTTTATAGATATAAAGAAAAAGAGTCAGGCGAATCTCACTGTCGCCTCCAAGGGAATTGGGTTAATGGTTGATGATATCTAGCCGCTATGGTGAATTATCACAGATATTTCATCGCACACTCGCGCCTTACGCGCTCCTTTGATAGCCGGTAGCTGCAGGAAGCTGACCACGAACGACGCGTGATAAGGCTAAACACTGTGGTGGCCGGAGAGTTCATCGTGGACCCCAGCGTAAGTATTCTAGCACACGGCGCTTCGTGAACCAGGTCATCAGCAATCACCTTGAGGACAAAACGTGGGGGAATGATCATAGATACCGTGGAAGCGGGTCGACAAGCTTCGATGTAGAGAACAAGCAAAGTTGCGGGGCAGTCGAAACCTTCGGATTCCACGCAGCTCCGCAGGCCATATCATTGCAGCTTATTAGAACCACGATTCGAACGACTAGAAGAGGAAAGTCTGATATCTATTGCGACTACAGCTGTTCACTAATGGAGAAGTGATGCGGTGGGAGACCGATGGAGGGTACGGTCTCTGGTGGCATTGAAAACGCCCGCACTAGATGTAAAAGCCGAGATTTACCTTATCAAGCGTTTCGTTTTCAGTGTCAACATTCATTCCAGCTTTGCTCGTATGATTGGATGACGTGCGTTCCCAGGCCAGACTCTTGAGGTTGAAGGACTATGCTTGCCATCCATAAGCGTGCTCTAGACTTCCACCGAAGGAAATGACTACAGAGAAGCCGAAGGTGCACTCAGAATGTAGGCTAAAATGGCAGTTGATACTGTGGGGAATCTGGGGAGCCGAAGGGATTCTGTTTAGATGGTGTGCAATCGGAAAGCTTAAGGAGATGGGCGTCCGGTGAAGAGTTGGGAAGATGCCATCGGATGCAAATTCACCCACGATGCATGAGCCTTGGAGGTCCGCGGACCGTTGTGCCACTCATTGACCACCGCGTCCAAGGACTACTACTGCGCACCCGCCATCGCCAGCGACCATGGAGGTAGCAGCGACCACTCCGGCGCCACAAACGCGTAGCTCGTTCTCGTCTCTGCTGTTCATTACGTTTGTCTTGTTCTTGATGTCCGGTAATGGCGACGATCCAACAGCACACTTGCAGATGCGTCAGTACATACACATATTCATTCGCTGGTCTCGGTTTCCCAATACCCACGAATGAAATGTGTTTGTACACTTCTAGGAGACTCCCTAAGGTCCTTAGTACACCAGCGGTCCAACTATACTGCGTGGCTCAACGGAACAGACTCCAACTTCACACTCGTGAGCCAATGACACCCCCTCTCAACGAGGCATATCGCTTATCTATGCGACGGCTCATAGGCGCGAGAACCTCCAAGTCTACGCCCCCTTCTGGAAGTCTTCCTCCCTAATCACCCACCCATAAACTCAGCCACTTCGTCCTATTATCACAATATTACCGGGTTTCTCAATGGTCCCGCACACTTCAATAATCTTACATCCTCGACCTCTGAAACATGGGGTTCATTGGCAACCGCATACATCAAGGATGTTAACCTGACGGAATCATGGAGCGGACAAGAGAAATGGGGGTGGACCGATCTCGAAAGGGTTTCTTTAAACATTCGGGAGCACAAGGCCAAGGGTTTTGAAGATAGCATGAACTTCCTACACGTAAGCTTGTGCTTGTGTCGTAGTTAATTATAGGATTGCGTCTGACGCTTCAGGCTCTAGGGCAACTTGGAACTTATCTCCCGGGAGAAAGGCTCATCGACAGACTTTCAAGTCGCTGGTATCCACTTTCCATCCAATGGATCCTTCTACGCGCTAGTAGAGCCCAATGGGCAAGTATCTTCCTTCATCTTCATGCTCGAAGCGGTTAAAATGAACATCTCTCAAACTTTAGAATGATCCCAGATATTCGGCATCTTTCGGCGCTAGTACCTGGTGATGCTCAAAACAACACTGCTTACGCTGTAGGGTCGGAGTTGTCCATTCGGATATCCAAGATTCAAGCTATGGTCGATGCTGGAGTTACTGACCCTGATATCTCTTGTCGGTCACTTGTCTTTTCATCACAGAGGTCGTAATTATCAACACTAATGTTTTCTTCAGCGCCAACCTCGGGAGGTTCATGTCCATTCCATCTATATGGTCATTTAACGCCTTCTCTCGTTTCCGCGTACCTCATGGAGGAACTTGAGCATGAAATGGAAGATCCGGAGGGGATAACCACCGTGTCTAGGCCACCCATCGTCTTCAATGGGGTCTTGATTAGCCGCCCATGCGGAATCTTGATAGAAATTAAAGATGCTACCGGACTAAGGTGTGTAAGGGTGACATGACTCTCTTAGTTCATAGCTTGACCGAATCTCTATGTGACACGACAGAGCAGACAGGTTTTGGCGGAAGACTACCACTTGCAAGTGTTCATCCGCTTCTCACGTCACGAGCGAAACTTAACCCAACGCCTGACCAGATACTGGCTTCGCAATCCTCGCATACTTCATCCTTCTGCTTCTACTAGTCAGACAGATGGAGATTACGCAGACCCCCGCGGCGATATCAAAGATCTCGAGATGGACCTTTGCTTTGCAGGCTGTGATAGATTCATATGCCTTTGTCTTTGTGTGTCTTGCCGCGCGTGTTCATCGAGTATTTACTTATTCCATCCTTGCAGCACATCACGATTGGTCTGGTCTCGAACAACCGCGCTACTTTATCGTTGGTTGCGCCTGGTTTCCTGGCCGCAATATTATTCTTGGTCTTCGAAGTTGTGGGTGACCACCTGCTATCTGGCCTGATCTTATCCTAATATCGTATCTCTTAGAGATACATCACCTTGACGCACAGAATACAGGCACCCGAAGATGCCCTCGTGAACGCTCAACCTACGCCCACAACAGCAGTCAATGGAGAGGCGCCTGCCAGCACAGGCGGAACTGCTCCCGTGTCTGCGCCTCCCTCGCGTAGGATAGCCCGCGCATTGAATCAACTCACCGATCCAGAGTCTAAATCTTGTTTGTCACCATAAACGCTTGCTCGCCATTTTTTCACAGCTCACTATGATTCTTTAGGGATGATTGTTCTCTTGCTGTTTGTCCTCGTGGTTCAATTCCCAATGTCATCACGCATTATCATATCGGCGATCAGCATGCTGTATTCCTTCTGGGTGCCCCAGATCGTGCGTAACGCGAGAAGGGGCACGCGGAAAGCTCTGCAGAAACGATACGTCATCGGCACTAGTGCTGCTCGCCTGTTCTTTCCATTATGTGAGCCTGCCGCTAGCCCCCATCTCCCGCCCGAAACACCGACCACTGAATCATTTGACTGCCTGCCCCACAGACGTGTACGCGTGCCCCGAGAATGTTTTGTTCATGGAAACGAACGGTAGGCTCGAATTTTCGTTTGCCCTACTACGGTGCCAGCTCAACCACTGACGATCACCGACGATACAATACGACCAGAGTGGATATGGCTAGTAGTAGCGTGGGTCTGGTTCCAAGTTCTCGTACTGCTCGGCCAAGAATACCTGGGGTCAAGTTTCTTTCTTCCACGCGGCGTATGTAAATTCCCTGCTGACCTGGTCATGGGACGCATCTGACCCTTACTCACTCTTATACCCCCATATTGGCGCTCTCGACTCTCGACGACCAGTGGGTTACTGTCCAAATATTCGACTATCATCCAGCCCTCCCTGTGCCCGATCCCGAGGCCCCGGAGCAGTCGCTCGGAGATTGTTCTATCTGTATGGACGCCATCGTTGTGCCCACGGAGCTCCTGCCCGGCGGTGGTACCAAAGGTGGACTCCTCATGAACGTCGCCGCGCGGCGAACGTATGCGCTAGCACCATGCCACCATCTCTTCCACACCAGCTGCCTCGAGCAGTGGTTGGCTATCAAGAACATCTGCCCGCAGTGTCGGAGACCCCTCCCACCGCTTTGATAACAATGACTAATGCTGTTCTATTCGGCCTACGCTCCGTCTTCCGATGTTGTCCGGACTTCCTTTCCTCTCACTTCTCTTTTTGTCAATTCTTCTCTCTTCGATCAATAATCAGACCAGGGTACACGTCATCCAGGATCCCACAAGCTGTAACTGTAGCACGATACAATATAAGGTTCACACGATTGTTGGCTTCATTTCGCTTGTGGCTCGTTTCCGAAGTTTGGGTGTGGTTTGGGTGTCTATAAAATTTATTGGTGAAGACAACAAATTACGAATCGCGTAAAGAAAGAAAGAACCGATACAATGGGGGAAGACAACATGCAGAGTGGGGAGGAAGTAGAGAAAAGCGCCGTAAGACCCAAAAGTACCGTGTAAAAAAGAGAAGAAAAGGAAGAAGGAAAGAGGTGAGGATCAACCCCCGGACTTTTTTTCCTGCTGTCTATTTAGAATGGAGAAACTTTTACGCGACGCTCGAAATGTGATGGGGAGATGGATAGCCATAGCTGTTCCAGTGACTCGAGTGCGGATGCCGCTGTTGGGCGGGCGGTGGGCTCAGAGCACGTCATGGAAGAGATTAATGGGCGAAGATAGGAGACCTGAAGAAGGTAAATGAATCTTATCAGTAAAGGTGTTCTCCCGATGATTAGACAGGATTAGCCACAAATATACTCACAGATGGGAACATTGATTCGAGGAGAGCGCCAAAGCGGGACACGTCATCGCTGAACGGATCAACATCTTCTGCAGATTCCGAGTTCTCGCCGTCGAGCGATTTGAGACCGTCTAGCCATCTCTCGCCGTCCCGCTCGAAGCACCCAGCGCCCTCGAGATCCGTGTAATAGTAGCGCACTGGGCTCTCGGCGTCAGAGTCGGCATCGGCGGGGGAACCGACGTCAGCGCGAATATTGTCCGCCGACATTAGGATGCGTGCGATGAAGTTCTCGTGGAAGAATGCGAGTCCCTCGAGGGTCTGGCGGGCGTATTCGAAGCAGTCGCGGACATTGTGGATGGTGGAGGCAGAGTCATGGAGCTTCTTGCTGACGAGGAATGCATCGTGACCGTGCTCGACGACGTCGGTGTGGATAGCGTGGTTCCACGAGTCGGAGCGGTATTGGTCGAGGTTGAGGAGTTGTGCAAGAGGGCGGGCGGTGGATGTGGAAGTGACGCGCTTGATGGAGATGGACTCGACTGAGCTCAGGTCGACTTGAGAGAGCAACTGATGGGGAAGATTGTAGTTAGAACTGGTATTCAGGAGTCAGGGGAATCTAAGCGAAGGGTACACACCTCCTCCTCATCCTCGTCTTCTGCGTCTTCTATTGAGCTAAAGCTCTGGCACCGTGAGAGGGAGCTGGAGGCAAAGGAGCTGGAGCTGGAGTCCGAGCCGTGGGCATCCTCATCCTCGTAGACATCTTCCTCATCGTCACAGTCCTGGAAGTAGGTCATGCGGCGGAGGGCAGAGCCGCCAACGTATTGTTTTGCCGCAGAGTAGCAGGGCTCATCGTCGTAGGTAGCGCAGGCGGAGCGACTGCGGATGGCATCGGTAAAGGGGGTGATGGTGAACATTTTAGCTGAAGCCGAGTCGAGAGTGGTAGTGGTGGTCGACTGGAGAGTCGGAGGAGTAGAGATGGTTTGAAGGTGAGGAGGAGAAGGTTGGCGCGGGAGGGTATTAATACGTCAACGGTCACGGTGGCTTAGGAGAGTTTTCCTGCGGAAGATATAAAAGATACCGGTGACCCTGGGTTTGGCTATCACGCATTTGGGCCGCGCATGATACACGAGACCGAGGGGCGCAAAATTTGAGGTTAGGGCGAAGCAGGGAACACCAGAAGCTAGCCATAAAGGCCACCCTCGCACAGCCGCATGCGGTATAGGATGTGGGAGAAGCCCCCCACCCGATACGGTATGCGGCAGCACGACAAGTCGCAGCTTGGGTCCCCCCAGTCGGGGCTGAAGCGTGCGGCCCAGAACGCCTTCTGCGGGCCATGACGATGGGAAACCTCGATTGGGTTGTGTGATCGAGAGCGCAATATCCAAAACGCGTTTGCACCTCTATTCGCCTGGATCTGGGATATGTGGGTCTAGGGACGATGAGCGACCAAGCCGCTGAGCACCGACGAGTGGGTCCCAGCCTGAGCGGAGGGTGAATCGCCGCTGCAACCCCATTTCTGCGCGCGCAAGGTTTGAACCTTGCGGACCTTAGGGTCAGGCCCCCACCTTGTTTTTCTGCTCGTCCCTCCATCTGCAGGCGCACAATCTGGGAGGCACCCTCACCACCTGCGTTCTCTCCACCTCGGTCTGATCAATGCAGCGTCGGTAGAAAAACTCGCACGATCATTAGCTACAGGGGCTTCTCGACTCTAAACCTCACCACGTCGGTGTTGTCACATCTCCCACTCTCTTTTCTCCGACGCCGGAACAGGTCCTGGTGCCCTAACCCCAGACTTTCATCCCAGTCGGTGCGATGATTTAGGGCAGACCCCCGGTAAGATCAATGGTGGCACATGCCTTCTTCTGGAAGTGCACTCATTCGGGATTCGAAGGTCGACCACCCCTCTTCTTTGTGTGCGGCCTGGCAATTCACTCCTAGTCGTTCACCTTGCGGCTACCACCCTTGCGACAGTGAGAGCGACTCGGACAGACGTTGAGCGACCGGTATAGAGGTTCAATCCCCAAGCGATCCCTGCTCTAGGATATACCGACCATAGAGAAAAGGGCACCGAGTCCTCGATCCTATCGTGTACCATCGACCCCTCTCTCTTTTTTTCTACCGTGCAAGAGACCGGCGGGTCGACCTGGACGTGCTGGCCACCTGTCCATTCAAATGGCTGGCTACGATGCTTCTTCCTCGGAAATGTCTCCTCAGAATCCCATCGGCCAATATCCTCCTTTCAAGATATACAGCTTCCTATTCCGAGAGGGATCGATCAACGTTTCTCATTAATACTCAGTTGTGGCAAGGAGCTGCTTAAAATTGCGGCTTAGGGCTGGCATTACATACGATTTACCGTGTCTTCGAGCCATCTGGTCGCCGGTAGTCAGTCACTCTGCTTGGTATTCACGCCAGAGAAGTCTCGGTCGTAGTCGCGCTGATATCGAGTGGAGTGCGCTCGGAGCTCACAACGCGATGGCGCGACGCTTATTTCGGAATTACTCTCTGGTTCATGATAATTTCGCGGCACATAGACAAGTATCCTCATCGCCGCACCGCCGGCGTATTATCGCCAAAACCTGTATCGACGCGCGCTGCGATGTGCTTGAATTCTCATTTGAACATGACGCATGTGCAGACGGGTCCTTTACAGCTCTTGCAATGAACGGCCGAACGTGGATTGGGCGACTTCTGAAGATGGTCTGGCGTCGTACCGGGAACTTATGCAGCCCCGACTCTTTCGGTAGGAATAGACAGCGACATTCACGTCCAAGCTGGCAGCGTCGAATTTCGAGAACAGTCTCAAAAGAGAGACGGGATCAAAGAAACGCGCGGAAAGGAGTATAGGTTAGGTAGACCTCGATCATAACACCATTGCCACCCACGAGCGCTCGCATGTGGCACAACGGCAAGTAGACTCAATCCCAAGTAAGTACATAGTCAAAATATAAAATTACACCGTAAAGCGTCTAAACCGCATTCGCGCGCGTCGTTGTTCCGGCGCACGATCGAATCACCACGACGGTCGGCTTTGCCCAAACAGTCGCGAGCGACGTCACACGTTGCGCGTCCCCCTCCTTATCTGATCATACCGCTTGATTACGCTATCTTTTGGTCAGGCGCGCCGGGGAACTTGAGACGCCGTCGCCGTCAGCAGACTTGCGCGTGCGGCGGCCTGGACCAAGGCGGACGTGGAACGTGGCTGGAGTCGTCCTCATTTTCTCATGGTCCCGCCCTCGTCTCCCCGCTCCCCACCCTCCTTTTCGCACTCCGCTCAGCTAGCGTCGGGAAAGCAGCCCCACTTATTGTGCTTTGGTGCTTTGGTCAGACGAACGAAGGATCGAGACCACCTCGCACCCATGATCATGAGATTCAATTGCAGCAACAAAACACTATTAGCCTGCCACTTGACTCTGGGACTTAGCCTCTGCGAATACATACTAGCACTTGTGTACTTTGCGCGCGACCTTGGCGAACCCCAGCTCATTCATAACAACCTATAGATTCGCCAACAACAGAGTCGCCATCCTTGCGCGTTCTTCCCGGTTCCCGCGGCGAACATGACTGCGTCATCGGCTCAGAAGAACCGTCATGGGGTCGTCGAGTGATGCAAGACGAAGCATGCGCACCGATCAACACTTCGGTCGGGATTCTTTGAGCGCGGTGTGTTTACTCTTAACACGCGTAGTTCGCGCCTTGGCGGGGTGGCTTTCGCTATGGCTCTTTCTCTCACTATTGCTTCTACCACTGCTTTTTTCTACCACTTTTGCCTTTGCTTTCGTCAAGGCCAGAAACTCGGACTCGGAGATTAATGAAGCGCGGTATATGCACTCTATCGCCGCCCCGTCCCGACTTCCCGACTCACGAATCTTCGGATTCACCATGTTCATTCACGTACTTGCGTACGTGAGCGACGAGATGAATTCGAAGTCGAAGTCACGAGCCGCCGTAAGCTCGGTCGGGAGCTGGGCCGTACCGGGGCCCAAAAAGCGCACTCGGCCTCAACTGAGGATTGGCATGGCAATACTGGTATGAATTTATGTAATGGACCATGGCGGTGAGTACAAGCGGGGAGTAAAGAGGGGCGCTGGGGGGAGTCTCGACCTTTCGATCTAGGGGCTCGAGATTTCATTTCGCGCGTACCCATGGTCCGACGTCATTGTTTTTCGCCGCTCATTGATCGTCGATCCCCCGTCATGCATCATGCGCCATTATCAACATCAAAAGCCTCTTTCGAATCTCGAGTCTTGACGCTCTTCGCCTATTATCTATCGCTCATTATTCCCGACATTGATTCTTTCATTCAGAGGCACTGTCTATGCAAATTTCATTGTACCTGCTTCGTAACTTGTGACCCCCTTTCCATCGACTTTCAGAACCGATGTTTCGAGTCCTTAAGTCCTCGAGCTCTCGAGTCTCGATCCTGGTGCCATCTCGACGCGATGGACTATGACTGCCGAGTGCCCGGTGTATATCCATTGTGCGTTTCAGTACTGCACCCCTCATTAATCTTAATCCGTCCCAAGGTGCTCAGTGCTCAATAGCCGCTCTACACACTCGCATTGTTCAGAATCCAGTGGATCCTGCGTTATCATGTGATACTGTCTATTGCGCTCGAGTCAGCCCGAGATTTCGAGTCATGATATATCTGATAGGCGTACCGGCAACCAATCCTTTTTTTTCTCGGGCACCGTGACGCGCAACTTGGCCGCCATTCCACCGCCTCTTCCGCCTCCATCAGAACGCCTAAACCCCCCACGACCGTGAACCGTTTGCCGGCTCTGAACCTGAGCAGGCATACGTACGCCGTACGGCAATCTGAGGCGCAGGGTATTCCGCAGGCTAATAAATTTTCTTACTCATAGCTCGAAAAGATGCGATGCGTTCCCCGCGCCATGAATAGCTTTACTCACCGTTACTCACCGACGCGACCCGAGTGCACCCGGCGCATCAACAGCACACGTCGACGTCGCCACGCGCGCCCACAATCCAACACGTTCCCTTGGACTTAAATTTTTAAGCTCTGCCGTACCTGTGTCAGACTCAGACTCAGACGAGTCACACCCTGTCATTGTCGATGTTTGAATGTAAATAATATTACTGGGCGTCACAGTAAATTTAAATGTCGTTTTATGACACGTTTTACCCGGGGCACGTGTGTGAGCTCCCCGTGTGTCACTGCGCGTCCCAACAAAAAAAAAGCCCCTGAGCGAGCATGAATTTATGACTGATTTATTCCAGCTAGCTGTCACATAAAAAAAATCATTCAAAAAATAGCTCTAAAAATTTCACGATGTCATCGAAACAGCCAATCACGCGCTTTGGCGGTGCGCGTCCCATTGAGTGCCATTGAATCCTTCTCCGAGAGTCATCCGAGCCCCTCCGAGCGTATTCAACTCTCTTTGATTTTTTTTTTGCTCGGGGTCCGGACCCTTGCAAACCCCAACGGATGGGCTTGGCAGGTGTGCTTGGCGCTGACACAAACGCGGGGTACCTTGAGCATCCTTGAAGTGTTCTTAGAGCTTAAGGTCGAACTCTGATTGACGCGCGCCGGGCCGCACTGACGCTCACCGCTCCCCGCTCGCGGACACGGAGGACACGGAGGACTCGGAAGACTCGGAAGACTCGGAATACCGAGAAATCCGAGAAATCCGAACGTGCAGTATCCTCAGCTTTATTATAATATCGTCGACGTCGGCATATCGAGATTTTGCAACGCATCATGGCATCATCGTATATCGCGCAATATCAATGAGCAATGATCGACAGGAAACAGGAACCTCATCTCGCCATCGACAGATCAACAACCTCTTTCAAATCGATAAATGAACGCCTATTAAAAATGACGATGGAGACGAGGCTAATGTGCATGGATACGATTGCAACCCGGGCAGGAAAATCGATATATCGATGTCGACGGGTGGTCTAGCGTACCGGTCCCCAGAGTGGGTTAATTAAGCTATATACGTAGTACAAAAAACAAAAAAGAGTAGGGTAAAGGAGAACAGATTGGAAGACAATGTTCTTGTAAAAGAAACAGATATCCGCCTACTGGCAAAGAGAATCGTGCGCGAAGATAAAGGGGAATCAAAAGTACCGATACACAGTGCCAGAGATAGTAAAGACGAGCGCGATTGCGATTGCCCAGAGTAAGATAGGGATGGGAAGACCGAGACCAAGACGGGATCGGAGACCGAGATCAAAGAGGGAGAGTGAGATGGGAGGAGGGTGTTGTGGCGATGGAGTGTGGGTCGTAATCGTGATTGGGCATGACAGGCGTGTGTGTGAAGGGTGGGGAGGGAGAGAGGGGGAGGAGCGGTGTGGAGCAGATAGAGCGGAAAAGTGGAATAGAAATCGAAAGCGATGACAGTGAAGAGACCAAAGAAAAAAGGAAAGAAAAGAAATCACTGCGCAAACGAATGAACGAATGAGAGCGGAATAAGGAAACCAGTGCGGTGCGCATTGAGTACGGATCCTATCCCCGTTCTCCGTAGCATGCAATCAACCATCAATTTGCCAATTGCCAACCGGTGGTGGTGGCTTTTAAATGGAAAGTGGAAAGTGGAGAGTCCACAGGGCGAATGGACGAATTTTGAGACAGCGGGTGGCAAATGGCAAATGAGGAGCATCGCAAAGGAGAGAAAGAGATGGGGATCATAGAGAGACTGGAGCGTCGAGATGTGCGGGATCGAGGGAATCCCAGAGGATCTCAAACTGCTCGAGAGCGGACTCGGCCGAAGGCCGGTGTGAGGGCTCGGGATGCGTCATTGATGCTGTCAGCGTGCACAGTGGATTTCCGGGGAGCTGAAGATTCCAGGTCAATAATTCAAAAGGATTCAAGGATAGAGAGGTGAGATTGAGATTCAGGTCACAGTAAAAGTAAGTGGAGATAAGGGCGAGGGGAGAGGGAAATGCGGGGGGAAAGGGACGATGATTAGCGGAGAGGTTCAGCGGGGCAAGTGAGACGGGATCGCAGCGTACCGATTTGAAGGTGGTCTGGAGCATGACGCCGAGGTCGTATATATCCTCTGCGTACGGGTCGTACTCGCCGTCGGTGGATGACACACATTCTTCTTGGTCCTCATCTTCCTCGGCGACCTCTGCGAGCTCATCCTCGTCGGCATCGGCATCGGTGCGGAGAATGTCCTTCCATTCGCCGCGCACGCGCTCGAAGCAGCCGGCATCGGCGAGGTCCATAAAATAGTACCGTACAGGGAACTCGGCCCTGTCGAGGGGCACGTCTGTCGGAGCGAGCCCGATGTCCATGCGGATGTTATCCGGGGCGGTGGGCACGCGGGCGACAGAGTTGGCGTGGAAGAAGGTGAGGCCCTCGAGGAGCTGGCGAACGAGCTCGAGGGCGTCGGAGAGGGTAGAGAGACAGAGGAGATCGGAGTGGACACGCTGCCAGGGGTGGAGCTTCTTGGTGACGAGGAAGACATCGGTGCCGTGCTCGACGAGCTCGGTGTGGACGGCGTGGTTGCGGGGGTCGGAGCGGTAGGGCTCGGAATTGAGGAAGAGGGCGAGGGCGAGGGAGGGGGCATCGGCGGACATGCGCTGGACGCGGAGGGAGTCGGGATGGGCTAATTGTAGCGAGTCGAGCATGCCCTTTGGAGGATATTAGCGGTAATCTTCAAAGCAAAGTAAAAGCGAGACATACAGCGTAGTCATCGGAGAGGGTGGCCTGCCGCGAGCCGCAGGAGGTGGAGACGGAGCTCTCCTGCTCGTCGTCCTCGTCATCGTCAAAGGGATCGAGGGGGAGGGAGTCGGAGGAGGGAAAGTAGGACATGCGCTTGAGGGGGGAGCCGATGACGCAGGCCTCGTCGGCGAGGAGGGCCTGGTCGATGGTCCAGTCGGAGGCGACGCTGGCGGCGTCGTCGTCGCGCGGGGCGCGGGCGGGGATGTGGAGCGAGAGCGCGGCGAGGTTGGTGAGCGTGAGGGCCATGGTCGGGGCGTTGCGGGGCGACTGCCATCACTGTCTCAGATATTTATCGCCCCCAAGAACACGCCAAGCCTCTTCCGCAGACGCGTCAACAGCGCCAAACAGCGCGGTGGCGGTGCGCACCCGTGCGCCCGAGGCTTGGCGCTGCGCCTTGGCTGGTCCGAGAGTCCGGCCCATCCGCGCGGCCCCGTTCCCTGCGCCCGATCTCAGCCTATAACAATAGTCCTGGACCTGCCGGTATTCAGCCCAAGCTGCATGCACCTGCTCCGTGTGCGTGGCATCAGAATATTCAGATTCCGAGTAGCTGCACGGCGGGCGTCGAAAGCAGCAAGTCCGTCGCCTTCCTCCCGGATCCTCCCATGCACGTCGTCTCGAGTCCCGCTCTGCCCCTGCGAAGTCATATGCCATCCGCAGAGATCTGTTCGCGAAGAACTGCTTTTCTATCGGCGTCGAATATTTATCGCAATCGTTCCCACTCGGCCCGGACTTACGTTGTCGCTCCGGAGTCGTCGCCTTCGTTGTCACTTACGTTACCACACCCACTGGCTGGGACTTGCTTCGGTACGTGTCTGCTCTCAGCAGGCCAGAACTCATCTCCTATTACTGCAAAGAGGAAATGCTATGTGGGCTTGCGGTCTAGGCGCGCTGCGAGAACAATAGCCAGACAGTGGATCCCATCACCTTCCATTCCTGTCTCGATGGTGAATGTCGGGGCTCTTGCGCAGTCTTTGAGCGCTCATATGTGCTCCGTTCTAGCGCCGCGTGGATATCGCTGCTTATCTCTGTCTCACTTTCCAGAACAAAAGCTCAGCTGCGCAATATCCTTGATGACAAAACTACTGCCAGATGCCTCGTCGGGGAGCTCGGGATGCCGTCCTAGCTGTGGATCGTCTACGGCGTGCGCACGCCGCCGCGACGCGGCAGACCACGTACGTCCGGATTCATCGGCTGGACGCACATTCGCACTCGCACATGCATGATACGTAAATGCTCCTCTTATACAAGGGCCCGCGCTCAAGTACGAGATGCGCAGCTTGTGCTTTCTCAGCAGACCAAAGAGATCACCGGCAAGAAGCCGATCCGGTGCTTATCTCCTATCGCTCCCCGGGTCAATAATGCTACTTGCTATATGATCTGCTTACTACCTGTTGCGGCTGGAAGATATCACACGACTTCGATATAGTGCAGCAAAAACAGCTCGTAGGCATACTCCATGGTAAGACGAGATTGTTTAGACGTTTGAGCTGCCGACGACTAGCGTAAACACCCTCGCTGCGCCACCTCTGTATACCCTGTCGGACACCCAAACGACCGCGACTTGCACACTCTCTTTACGTCGTCTCATTTCCTTAATGCTAGAGCTCAGGGGTCGGCTCGATGCTGCTATCGCATCGCGTGATACTGTACGCGATCAACAGGCGTGGTCGGCGTGACGCTCAACGCGTATGTCTCCGCACAAAGGATGTGGCTTGTTTCGCGTTAGAGAAAGGTAAAGGGCCGATCGCATGTAACCCCTTCATACAGTATGCTTATATCCGCGCATTCCAGCAATGCGCTGATGGTATATTCCCATATCCTGTGATGTCCGGCGCGGATGACCCGAGGTAAAGGACTGTCGGACCTGACTTACTTCACCTCGGAAAAGAGTAAAGGGCCGACTATATACAAGTGCACCTTCATATATGTACAATGTACTTTTACACTCCTGCAGTATTGCAACCGAGCTGTGATATCTTGGTATATGCTATATGCGCATAGATGATAGTGGAAGACGCCTCGTTTCACATAATTTGAGTCAAGGCACGACGATTGCTTGGGTAGGGCCGATCATCTGAAAGAACATGAGTGCCACTCGCCCTGGGCCTCTCGTCTCTACATATTAACATCTCAGCTTTCCTGTATTTGTGCGTATGTAACTGCAAAAGTCTTTGAGAGATATCACTGTCTACAGTCTGCCCAGGCCTCTCTTTCAATTGTAATACAGCGTTATACCATACGACGCATACGCACCGAAGAAAGAGGCCTTATTTCGCATAATATGAGTCAAGGTGCGTCGATCGTGCCTGCAATTGGGTACTAGCTAGGGCCGATCACTTGAAAGAACATGAGATTGAGTACTGAGTGAGTGCCACCCCGCCCTGGGCCTATCGTCTCTGCAAAATTAACATCTCCAGCTTTCCTGCATCTGTGCGTATACGATTGTGAAACTCTTCGAAAGGTATCACAGTCCGCTCACGATTCACTATTCACAGACCGCCCGCCGCCCAGGCTTTGGGATCTGAGGGCCTGAGTGGTGGCACGAATCACAGACTCGCGGACCCCAAAGCCCCGAGTCTCGAGCTTCGAGCCTGGGTGAGAATCGATCGTCTTGACGAGAGAGGGAAGAGGGGAAGAAAGAAAGAGGGAGGGGGGGAGGTGACCAATTAGCATTGGCTTGATCGTCCGAGCGTGGGAGTCCGATCCAATTCAGTCCGCCCCGAGTTGGACGACGCCTCCCCGATCCGTGCGAACGCGATCTCTCGTATTTCCTGGATCGTGAAGATTTGGAGAAGATCGGAGAAGATTGGGGAGGATTGGGATTGGGAGATTAATGCTTCCGAGCTACGGCGCGCGCACGCTCCAGATTCCAGCGGAGTGTGGATAGAGAGTAGAATGAACTCGAAGTTGCGGGTTTTCATTAAAAGAGACCTTGGGGTAAGAATCAGGATAGGATATTGCGGGGAAGGACTTGCGGGGTGTGTGTACAATTGATGGGCAGCGAAGGGGGGGAGGGGGGGATGCGACATGCGGGGTTCGAGAATCGACTCATGTCGGGTGTACGATGTGCGTGAATCCACCCAACGCTTGATCGCAAACAAACAAAGTTCAGACCCCACTAGCCACCACCCACAATCCTACCTTCCCAGAGAGCCAACAGCGAGCACCCTGACAATACATACCAAGTTTGGCACCAGTCCGCCAGCCTTCTAGCCCACCCAGCCCACCTCCCCACATCCTCGCGTTTCCGAGACCTCGAAGCCTGACGCCTGACGCCTAAAGCCTTAGATCGTGAGGCGGTGAGAGATCGTGGCCACGGTATCTGAGTTCAATGGTGACAAAATCACTTAGCGGTGATCACTATTCCCAAGCAGGCCGTCAGGCTTCAAGGCATGGGCTGCGACGTGCCCGTGCCTCGACGTTGCTTTCAATGCTTCAACGCCCCCCCAGTCCCGATGCCACAATGCTTCGATATTCAAGGTCCCAGGACAAATGCCTTGACAACACGCGCACGCGAGTACACGAGCACGCGGTGATCCGAACATGAGAATGCGGCTGGACAAGGACATAACACGAGTCACGGCGCCAGGATACCAGCCCCTGTGCATTACAGCAGCAGCATTGCGCGCAGTACAAGGATGCTGTTTGCCCGGCGTGCTGTTTCAGGGTAGCAAGGGTCGCGCGCGCTGCAGCGCCGGCCGATCCTCCAGCTTTGAAGAATTCGAAAGCCAGCGTGGGCACTGGAGAAACCAAATAGGAGAGCCCGAGATTCTGGGGAAGCGAGCCGGAGCTCCCTGCGCAAGCCCACGCTCGGAACTCGATCACGCTTGCACCAAGGAGACACAGATCCTGTGGGATGCGGGGTAGACCATAACAGGACTCGAAGCTGGAGAGCGGGATAGTCGAATACGGACGATCCTTGATTGTAGATGATTTAGCCTGTATATCGGTAAATACGAGTGCAGGGAATATCCAAGGGAGATCAGATTATCTCTATCGTTCGCTCTCAGTCAGCTTCAGGCCGCGTCGTCAGGCGATCTCAACTTGTGATTATTTGCAATTGGGTCGTCGATTCATGATTTAACATATGTAAGGGTCGCGGTGGTGTTATCAGTGGGTTTCAGGGAAAACAACCACTTATCTTTGCTCACTGATAAGCGACGCATAGAGGATCCAGTTTCATCACTGTGCTCGATGCTTGGCGCTGAAAGCGGATGAATGAACAGATCACCAGGGTACGTTGACTCTGAGTTTAGAGAATAAGATTTGGCGTACCCTATTGTGCGTCCCATCTCGCTTCTTCCTCTGACTCAAGCGGGCCTCCAGTTTTCCGAGACGGGCCTCAGGAGTTGAAGTCAAAAACGGTCGAGATCCCCGTATTTCGATCACACACAGATAAGTAGACACGGGCCACTCTAGGTTGGTGGCAGCTAGCCGTCGCTACTATCATGATAATCCGCCCGAGAGTAGGCCTGGATATCCAGCCGAGAGGCGACGATCAGTCACGCGCCCATCCAGAGTATTTCTTGGCAAAAAATGTTTGGTGCTAGTGTTGACTCTTGAGTTCCGCTGAGCCAAAGTTTGCGCCTGTACGCTAGTCGGCTTTGAGTCCAATGGCTGAGTGTACGTATACGGGGTGGAGGTGACGGTGACGGTATTTTGAGCTTATTTGATGGTCGTCCACCCTGCCAAAGCCTCTTGAAAAATGCTGTTTCGCCTTGTCACAATTAGGTATGGTCCACGAACGTTTTGAACCAGCGCGGCTGAATGAGTAATTGCACACTCCTATTCTCCTTGAGTCCTTATCATCTCGAGGCCCGGAGTGCTGCGTAAGTAATTCGGACCGACGGCGATGATTAATGAACAAGCACCGTGCAGATAAGTGCTTAAGCGTTTAGGAGTGAAGGTGAGGCTTTGTTTCGCCGTCAGGATTTGCGCCTCGAGGTGGTGGTTTCGGACCGAGTGATCGGAAGCCGGAAGCTTCAGACTCGGGAGGAGTTGCGGATGACGGCGACCTTGCCAAGGCGTCGTCGCCACTTTCTACTCAACGTCTCCGAGTCTGTGGATACGCTGATCATGACGGCCATACACGCAGCTTGCTTTCGTACTTATTCTGAAATCAGATGCGCTCTTGTGCGGCTTCTGATGCTGCGGCTCCGGCTTGTGACCAACGACAGCTTTTGTCCTGTTTAGGCTGAGCTGAAGCTTTTGACGCTGGGTTTGAATCGACCGAGCCACGATTAATTCTCTAAATCAGTGAGTAATAAAGGACAGATGCTACATCATGCTCGCAACAGTTAACGCGCCCGTACACGCTCACCCGTCGGATCCCAATCAATCAAACTATTTGGTTGCATCAAAAAGCCTGGCTGGGCGTATGTATTCAAGTCCGACAGGCAGCGTTAGTATCGACAGGGTGACACGTCACACGAGTCCTTCCCTTTGCGCAAGCCTTGTGGTGTAAGAGAGGTGCGTGTTGCATTCAATTGCGAGGATTCTGCTTAAGTTGCCGTATTCATGTGAGCACTGATGATACGGTGTTCACACGTAGTATGGTTCAATTGATCAACAGTACATTGATTTTCGAGGTCAAGTCACCGGGAGAGGCGAGCACAAGTGGCCCGAACGCGGTCCGGGGGTGGCGCCTGTTAATCGCCCCCTTGTGATACAATTCAGCCTCTTGCTTACGGGCCGGCGCCTCCCTGCAGTCTCCACCTCGCAAAACAGCCGTATGAACCAAATGTTCAAAGGCTGCTTGTGAGTAGGGAACTGAATGATGGTCGGAGGGACATCCGCTAAATCCTCCACGTCATCAGGAGCTGCAACCTTGCTCAACCTTGCCCTGAGCGCTCTCCCTTCTTTGGTATCACTTGATGCGTGGATCATATCCCGGACGTTTCAAACGATGCTCGCATCATTGTCAGCTGCTGTACCAAGGTCTCGGATCAAGGATATCGGCTGACCTCAAAAACACTCGTGTCTGCAATAAAACAAAGGACTTGCGCCTGTGCGAGGTCTCGGTCGATCATAGCGCCCGCACGTGTGTTTGGACCAGAAACGTGGGGTTGCTGGGTATTCTGGCGATACCGCAGGCTCGTACCGCGGCTCGGTTGGCTTTACTTAGATGTGCCATAAAAAACTACTCCGAGAACTGACGCGCAAAGGCGCGTTTCAGCGCAATTCCAACCACGCATATTCTGGGCCAACCTGCGGTTCTCAGTTCTCGGAGGAGTGCGCCACCTCACGAGCGCCACAAGAGAAAAACTGTGTATCTTTGAATTGCCTTGGTCAAATCCTTGGCGCGTCAGCGTACGTTTGAATCGCGACCGGTCGACTCCGACTCCGGATATACGATTTCCCCGCATCTCTGCCAAGTCTTGACGCATGTCTGCCCACGCACCAAATCATGTGGGCTTCGCTTCTCGGGCCACGCCAGACCACGCCAAGCCCTGCCAAACCCAATTCCTTGCAAGGAACAAAAGCACAACTGAAATATACAATAGGCGGGATGCTTGGCGTCGGACGAGCTCAACGCTCAACATTAGTCAACATTCATTGGTCAACATTCAACGGCAGTCAACGGCGCGCGGGCACTAAAAAAACGGCTACTTGAACTTATGTAAACCACCCCCAAACTTCGGAGCCCACGACTCCGCCATCATGCGTCAGAACTACTACTCAGTACTGGGGGGCTATCGTCAGAATGGCGTACCCAGGCTGCACATATGCAGTACTGCATGCGCCTGTCGTGCAGCCCCTGGACATCCGCGTCGTCCCGCTCGGGCCGTGATACGCGCCCCAGGAGGCCTCATCTAATATGTGTACTTCGATTCCGAGGTCCGAGGGCAAGAGCACGGGCTGGCGGAGCTTCTTGGACTTTGTGAACACGATCGGCCGGGTGGATGGGGCTGACTGGACCTTTTGCAGATACCGTTCGTGCCATCACGATGCCATTACTGGTCCGCACGCTTGGTTATTTTCGCCGGGTTTTCCTTGGAGTTGTAAGTGCGACCCGGGTTTTATCGTTTGTCGAACCTGCGAGAGCTACCTGGCCTAGACTGGACTCGGGCTCCTCATCATACTAGGTATGGCCGCGCGCGGTATAACACTTGATTTCAAGATAGATAAGTCACACCCTGGGGCAGCGATTCCAAGCGACACATATACACTGCAAACCTAGGTGCGCTCTCTCGGGGAGCAGTCCGATGCGCCGTCTTGGACCGCTCCCTCCGGATACACCTGACGGCGGCGCAGGCCTTGGAGAGGACCAAAGGCTCCTTTGGGCCTCAAAGCGATGCAATAGCGGAAATTTATTATGGTCGCAGATGGAGAAAGGCGGTTTTGCATGAAATGAGAAAGGCCCAAGCTTGAAGTATGCTTTCTCAGACGCTGAGACACTCGGCTAGGAAAATAGCTCACGGCACTATTTTCCAGCGAGCACACCATTGTAGGATATGTAAAACATGTGTATTGAAATATGGTCATCACTGTCCGGTACGTACAACTCTATTCTTTCCTATTACGTGCCGCTCAACTTTCGCATTCTGTACATCAGCAAAACTGACGAGTACCTTAAGTGGTCTTATAAGCAGCTTATATGTGCTTATAAGGCCATAAGCGAAAAAGCAGAATAAGGCTAATATTGGGATTTATATTGCCCTTGTAAGCTGCTTATATATCCGTGGATTATTGCAAGTGACAAAAAAGACTTGTGAGTGTCATAAATTGCGCTAATAATGGGTTCAAAAGCCTTACGGTTAACATAGAAGGGGCATATATGTAGGATATGAGCACTCAGTAACTATTGCTGCCACGGGAATACCTTACACAAGCTCACACCCAATGGTAAGTCTAATATGTTCATGTATGCGACGGCAAGCCTCATGATATAAAACCAGCGCGGCGCAGATTCGCTGATGCTAGTGTATGTGCATCTAGCAGCTCATGCTGGGATATCTTTAGCTACGCAAGTTAGTCACTTTCTCCACATCTGTGCCGCCTTTATGCCAAGCTGCACATCCGGTTCTAACCCCAGGTGATACAGGGCATTCGAGTTATCAAAGAGGGCTCGGCGGACGACCGTGACTGACTGCTGTTCCGTGAGCTCCCCGTGCTCGATGCACTCCGACAGTACCTTTGGGCAGGTGTCTTTATTCAATCAGTGATAAAAAATCAACGCATGCTCACCTCGTAGAGGACCTCTCTTGCCTGGATCGTTCCAAGATAGTACGTCTCGGGCCAAAAATGCCCGTCCGCTATTCAAAAAAAGCACGGCAATCATTGACTCATACACAGGCTCGACTATTGGAAATCGCTTACTTGACCAAAGTATCTTTGTCGTTGGACAAAGCTCAAGCACCTGCCTCACGATGGTCCGCTGCCCTTCTTTACTCACAAAAGGAAATACCTCTCCAAAGTCGAGGTAGACGTTGTGGTACACGGATGCGAGGTACCCTGCCTCCTGAGTAAATGGGTAGGAAGAGTGCAGCAGGACGATGGGCGTGTCGGGGTAGGCTGCGATAAGAGGCTGGAGATGCGCTGGCGACGAGCGGACAAGACTGATATCGGCGTCGCCAAGCCCAGTGTGGAATTGGACTTGACGTCCATATCCGTCAGCGCTTGTGCCAAAAATGCGTAAGGAGGGGGGCTCGCGAACCTGGTTTTTGGCATTTTCCCGCCGCTTCCATAGTGAGTCTTACCACATAATCGTTGAACGGCTTTTCCGCAATCCTGAGCTTCCCGGTCTCTTGAAATCGCTTCACAGCACTCTTCGAGGACTCTTCCACCTCCTCGGTCGAGCCCATCTCTGGAGAGACGCCAAGCCCGGTGCGATAACACGCGATCGATTTGAAGCCTGCCACGAATGGGTCGTGGGCTGCCTTTGCCAGCGCAGCATTGAACAGTGTCGTAAAGGCCGAAAGGAGCGACAAGGACGACGAGATCCGCGGAACAAGCTCTTTCAGAATGTTCTACAACGGATTTGGAGTCAGCACGTTCCCTTCCTGCAGGCGTCTCTTAAGGTGCCTGTGCTTACTTGGGCAACGAACTCGATCCGGACAATCTGTTTCGAGGGGCTCGTGCAAAACCGGTCGTGCCACTTCACATCCTCGCATATCCCATCCCCATCCAAGCCATCGTCGATAAGGATACACTGTATCCCCGTTGGCAGCATGAACTTATCGCATAGCTCCGAATATGGCAGCTCCGCCCGCGCTCTCTTCACGTCTTCCCAATCATTCTCGCACTCCAGCAATCCCGAAAGCTGCGCAGTTGCACGATAGCTCGCGAGCGTATGGACCGAATCTTCCATGAGCGCCTTCCCCTGAGCCTCGGAGATCGCCCCTTCGAATGCGTACTCGTCCCGGTGTGACTCCGCCAACAACGGGTGTGCGTGGTTGTCGATGGCTGGATAGCCAAACGCCGCCTCTGCGAGGTTCGGGTGGTTGAACTCGTCATACGGTGAAGGAGTCGTAGTGCTCATGGCGGGATGATGTCAGCGTCGCGCGGAGGGATGGTCGCCGATCGATGACCTTCGGTGACTCTAAGCGAAAAAATCTTGGCACGCGTCACGTATACGTAGTAGGCTGTAGTTACTAGGTCATCGCTGCTTGTGACAGAATATTTGGCTCGTGTTTACCTCTAGATCGAGCGCCCATTCACGGAGGCGGAGTGCGGTATCCTTGCCAGACGTTGAGTACACATCCGCCCAAGCCTGTGCCCATTGTAACCAGCGAGCATAGTACTTCTGGCGTGAAATCGTATGCTCAACGACCACGGACTAAGCTGATTGAGTGAGGGAAAAATAACAACGGGGTAGTTTAGTTCCCCCCCTTCCCCCCGGAACGCCTTTCCGGTGCAGATAAGTATGCTGATAATTAGATGGGGCCGGGGAAGGTGCGCAAGCGATCGATGAAAAGGCATCGAATTTGCAACTTGAGCTTGGGTATGTAGTAAACATGGTGAAGTATCAGTGGGAACGAACCCAAAGGTCCTATTACGATTCCAGATCTCTGAACGGAACGCGTGTGTGAATTAGAATGAATAAAGCGGAAAGGGCGGGGGAGGACGCGAGGAGAGTGGGTGATGAAAGACGCAGATATGAAGGCAGATAAATGTAAGAAGACAAGCATACTAACGAAGAACCTTGGATTAAGCTGACATTGGAATGTCAAATCATCAGTCAATTTTTAAAGCGGGATTGAGCGCCGAAGCTCACTTAGAATCCTCCTTGATTTATATTTATTATTCCAGCTCCGGTTATCGATTAAATTCTGCACGGGATGTCCGTGTTTCTGCAAGAAACCAGTTAGCGCAGCAGACATGATGCACCATGTGGCACTGCAACTCACCCATCGGGCTACGAAAGCGTGGACAAGGGGTGTACGACCGTCAGTTATGTTCGATCTCTATACGAGATCTGATCCTTACATAGAACCTAAAGATGGAAGCCGTGTTAGGACACCATCACGACGAGATGAATGAAATAAAAACACGAACCAGGTAGCCACAGCGATCAGAATATAGAGGCCTAGATAAATAAATCGTCGGCATCAGACGGCCGGCAGCTGCGCGATTGCCGTGGCGGTATAAATAACTTACACATGAGGATCATGCCTTCCAGCCAATTTGACTTGCCGTCTTGAGTGCAATAATTCACCTGTGATGGTGATGGTAGGCCAATTGAGTTAAATTACGGATGGACAAAGAAGGCGTGGGTGCTCACCACCAGGACTGTGCGCGGCAGAACCGGCGCAGGCGGGGAGAGAAGGTTAAAATTGGGAATTAATTTCCGCCGTCACAAGCTTCATCAAAAGAAAATTACCGGCGAGGAATAAGATCTAGGAGATCCAAAGTCAGCCATTGATACCCATGCAGAATGCTCTCAAACACTTACGATGCTCTCAAACGGATCGAAGAGCAGCGTCAAGTTTTTGCCCATAATCCACGAAATAATGACGACCAAGCTGTGTGACATGGAAAGAACGCGTAAGCAAGTTGAAGCGCAGGATATGATAGAGTCTTACGGAATGACGAATAGCGAAATTTGAATAGAAGATCCAACAGCCTAAGAGCAGACGAGCGGTGAATATCGTTGCAATATCAAATGAAAGCAGACGATGACTCGTACAACACCGATGGACAGGTCCAACTTATCCTAAAAATTGACCCATACAACTCAGCAACCAGGTAGACAGTGTAGTAAGTGGATGTTATTTACCTTGACACTGACGGTCACAGCAGTTACGTGTTCTCTGTATCCAGGGAACACAGACAACATCAGTTTCTATCGAAAGGGGTGATTATTTATATTATCCGCGACATACGCTGCGTTTCCGACGATAGGGAGTAGAATAAGCCCGACCTAAGAACGCACGTCAGAAACTCCGCCCTCCGAAGATCATGAGAGCCGAATTGTAATTACCCATTCCTTGCTAATAGCACCAGACGCTGTCAAGCCATTGATAGAATCTACGAGGAACTCGGCTGTGATTGCAACGAGCTAGGTTGGATAACGTGAAATGAGCCAGGGGATCCTCGTATAAAACCAGGATAGAAAGAGAAAAAATACGTACGACAGTGACGACAACTAATGTTCCGACGGCAACCGGCCACGAAAGGGAAACAGTTTCTTCCTCTTCTTCCTCCTCCGCCACCTTGTCCTGTGTAGTCGACTCTGTCGTGGCGGGGCTAGGATTCTCCTCGTCCGTCTTCTTGGCATATCTAGTGGATCCAGATACGGTCTTTGAATCGTAAAGGTTGGAGTGACTCCATAGTTGGAAGACGAGGTAGCCGATGTAGCTGGGGGAAAAACAAAGCTGAGTTTTTACAGCTCCAGAAGGTGAGTGTCCAAGACTGGACCTACATTGCGAGGAGGATGACAGCGGCCTGGAAAAAAAATGTATCAGCACAGAATACTACCAGATCGGGCAATGAAAAAAGGAAAGAAAAACGTACACCGTGGCTCATGCGCAGGACATCATTGTTAAGGTCGGGATCCGATGCACCAGTTGATTTGATAGCCGCTTGGAATGCCGCTGAAGCAAGCGCGCGTCAGATGGGGTTAGGGCACGACGGCGGGGGATGGAGATGAGGCTGGGTTGACGAAAAAGTACTTACCTGGGATAAGGACGGCGATGACACTTATGGTTAGGAGCGAGCTGTTGATCTGCGATGCCGTGCTGAGGAATTGCTGCTCAGAATATCTCATGCCACCGGCGAAGAAACACATGCCCAGGACGAGCAGCAGACTGGCAAAACAAAGGGAAGTATTAGGACGGAATCATTGTTTGAAAAAACAAAAGAGCCTCTGACTTGCTGAGCACGGATCCGACCACTGCAGTATGGGAGATGCAAGTTAGCATTCATGTCAGACCAGACGCGATGGGCCGATGGGTGCTCACGCGAGCTCTGTACGATCCTAAGTTCGCACTTAACCAAGGCGATGATCTGAGGAGAGGAGATGATTAGGTACAATAGCAGCAATGAGGATGGCTAAAAATAACGACTGACCGATACGATGACCTCAACTGCGTTGCCAAGTGTGCAGTTCAATAGCGCAGCCAACGTCTGACCAAGGCGCAGCCCCACTTCCTCAGTTGCGAAGCCTGCAGGAATAAGACTTTAGAAACCAGACGACGAGTAAGGCTTCTAGTTCGTACCAAGGTTTGAAGCGAGCGGGATGATTGCAAGGAATGCGCCTGAAGAAAAAGTGTCAAACGAGAGTGCCGATGTCGATGCGACAGTTTGTGCTCACAGACGAAAATGACAGTATCGTTATGGATGGTGAAGTGCAGTACCCACTAAGAAGTTCAAAAATAAATATAGCGAGGTATATTTAGATGGAGAAGATTATCTGCATACGGAGATGGGAATGAAGGCCCAGAGAACGTTGAGCCCTGGTCGCATGAAAAGCGTCAGCTTTTGCTTGGACAGGAGTAAAATGATGCCAGTCACATGAGTTGGTGACGACGGCTCTGATACTGCTCATCGTCGTAGGCTCCTTTTTGATCTTCTTCTCTGGTATCGTCAAGGTCCTCATGCTCTGGAACATCGAATTTCGCTTGGTGGGGTCCTGAGAAGGTCTCCTCCCGTCTGATGCTGAATTCGCTCGCGCTGTCGACCTGCGCTTGGGGCCTGCCGCCCCGTTTGCGGAGGACTCTGCAGGCCCCTCGGGTGCTGGAAAGCTCTGTTCGGTGGGGCTGGCTACAAGTCCTGACGACGGGTGATGAGATGAGAAGTAACCGATAAGGAGGGGGGCGTACTGAGGGGAATGTCATCGGCATGGGAGGAGGGCATTGCGGGGAGGATAAAGGGCGAGTAAAGGAATGGCAATGAGGTCTCGGAGTATATAAGGAATGTGGTGGAGCCAGTTATAGTTAACGTTCAGCGTCACTCGTGCCGTCCTGCCATGTTTGTACATGTCACGGCCGGCCGTTTTTCCCTTGGAATTTCTGTTTTCCACCCCTCACTCAAGGCTCAAGGCAGTTGTCTGCCCCAGGCTCGTTGCAATTGTGATGCTCGCTCATTAATATCTGGCACAGCGAGCTGGATCGCGGAAATACAGATCCTGGCCGCGGGAGTGAGCGGCCGAACTGCCTCGACGCCAATCGACCCTTCCGGCTTCTTGGTGCGCAGCGACTATGTACTCTGAACATCGCCAGCCCACTGCGCGAGCGTCAAACCGATGCTGGTGTTGAATAGGACTGCAATATCCCCGCCAATGCTGAGTGCCTTGGGCGCTTAAGGTTACGAAGCCGAGCCCACCGAGTTATTTGTCCAAAAAAGCGGTCGTATTTTGAGAAAGTGTACGAATATAAAAACAAATGCGAAGAATTGCCAAAAAAGGAAATCATGTGTTTGCCGCGCGCTGCACAGCCTCTCGCGTGGACGCCGCTTTAACTCACGTGTCCGACGTCATTAATGCGGGCAGACCCACTTCACGTGGGGATAACCCATCGTGTACCCATCGTCACCGTATATCACACATCTCCGGTCGTCCGGCCATCCGATCCGATGTCGGATCCGATCTCATCCACTGTAGGCGAAAGACACCGCGCCGTCTGCAAAGGATCCGAGTAGAATATCAGATAGCGGTCATGAGAGTACGGAGAGAAATGAACATACACAATCCATCTTCGCGTCCCAGCATACCCTGGCCGTGCAGCACCTCCATTTTGCGGGCATGCCAGCCCACCCCGCTGCTCACGTTCCCGTTCGAGTCTGCCAGCCGTTCAAACTCAATTCTCAGCGGATGGTTTGCCGAGAGGTCCCGCCGTAACACCGCTTCGCTGCCAGACTCCGCAGTCCACCCGCTAGCGACGTCCACATACCACGCACGTCCTCCCTTGCTACGCACCACCCGCCAGGAACCGGCACCGGCGCCGAGCGCGTGCAGCGTTGTCGCCTGCAGCTCGATGACCCGTAGCCGCGTCGGTGGTGGGCTTACGGGAGTCGTGGCGCTGTGCATAATCTTGAACGGGGGCGTGCACAAGGGTCGTATAACCTTGGAGTGCAGCGTGAGCGCGATTTCCCGGGCTGCGACGCCTACCCCGAGCTCTGGCGACGTTCCGACCAATGTCAGGATCTCCAGGCTGGAAGCGAGCTCCCGCACGAAGCGCGTAATTGCGGATATGGGAAGCGCAGAGATGTGCGAGAGACCCAGCGAACGCAAGGCTGGTTGGGCAGCAAACGCGTCGAGATGGGAAGGCGTCACCGGATTGGCAGAAAGGTCGAGGTAAGCCAATTCACCGGAGCGGAAGCACGGTGCCTCCATTATGATGCGTTGGAGGTCGTCTGCGGTAAGTGGGGAGGGGAACGTGGCATCTCCGTACAACGAGAGGTGCACGATGCTCTGTGCGCACGGGGCTTCAATGAGGAAAGACGCGATTGATTCGCTCGTAAGTCGGGTGCAACGCGACAGGGCCAGCGCTTCCAGCTGTACGGTTGGAGAATCGGACAAGGCTTCGAGGAGCTCCGGCGTGCACCGCGTACCAGACAGGTCGAGATGGGTGAGAGAGGGGAACGCAAGGACAAACGGCGTCAATACGGATGGAGGAAGTGAGGTTACACCGCGCACGCTCAGTCGTCGGAGACCTGGGAAGGTCACCGGGTCCTCTGGATCGTCTGGGATATGAGTCGACACAAACTCTTGGAGAGCGTTGACGAACACGGCGCTAACGCATCCACAAAGGTCCAATGCCTCCAGCGCGGTCGATGCCTGTCGACGGCGCTTGTCGTCCTCTACCGACTCATCAGCGACCGGCCCACGCCCCCTCTCACGCGATCGAGGAGCACGGTCATCCTCTTCTCGACCCCACTGACCACGGCAGAGGAGCTCGACCAAGACAGGCAAGGTCAGCGCGCCGTCCATGTACTCCGTCGCCCCAAACGTCAGAAGATTGGGCATTTCCTATTCAAATTCAAATGTCGGATAATTAGCTTGGCAAGACTCATTTAGTTCGGAAGAGACGCCGCATACCTTGAGAATCCGCTCCACTCTCTCGCCAGTGACGAATCGGCTAGAGACGCCCTCGCCAACATAGCGGCGCATGCCGATAGTGCGGAAGTGATTGAAGTCGATGTGCTGTACGTGCCTCCCAGGGCGTGGGTCATCAGGCGTCGGTACTAGATCACGTGCAGTGTTGTCAACACGAGTGACATAGGAGATAGGGGGTGGAAAAAAAAATCAAAAGTAAACGTACCATAGAGACCCGGCTCGGAATTATCAACGGCATTGTTCACGGCCTCAAGGAACCTCCACCGCCCGGGGCTCTTTGCTCGCATGCGAGCAGGGCTGGGGTCACGAGACGCAGGTGGCGAGAGCAGTTCGGGGGGAACAGTCATGTCCGGCCATATGGGACTATCCGGCCCGCACGCGTCCTTGGTCTCAGAGCCAGTAAGCGCCGCCATGAGGGGGATGCTGGCGACCTCCTGCGGCACGAGAGACGAGACGACGTCCTCGTCGCTGAGCTCCTCGACAAGCGAGAGCCAGCTGCGTGGGAGCCGCACTTCGATCTTGCGCCAGAGCCATGGCTTGGCGGCGTCATAGCACGCTCGGTTCACCAGGCATAGGCTAGCGAGGGTCTTCCGAGCGAGAGGCTCAGTCCAGTTGCCAGGTGGGAGCGAGGAAGGAAGGGAGGTGGGGGGAGGCGAGTCGATGGATACGAGAGGGTCAAGCGAGGTGGTGGCTGCTGGCAGCCCTGCAGCATAGACAGCCGAGCAGATGGTATAGAGGATCTCGGTAGGGCAGCCGGCGAGTGTAGACTTGCTCATGCCTGATCCCGAGTCTTTAAGGTGTAGAGATGTAGAAGATTTGAGCGACGAGGAAGGAAGACGGCCAAGTCATTTTTTCAGCGCTTGGGTTTTATAGCCGCCCTCAAGGATTCTGGTCATGGGAGGTCGGCCGCTTGCGTTTAGGGTGGATTGCGCCAGAACGCGCCGACATGAGCCTCCCCTCCGGATCTGTCAACGCGTCCCCACACGTGACCCTCCCTTACGGCACTCGATCCCTTGAAATGCACGGACCTGGAACGTTCGTTTTCATTTGCTCGGCCCAGTGCATGCTTGTTTTTCACCGCTCCCTTGGCCCGAACCCAGGTGTTCCCAATGGCGACGGTCATGGGACGCGGCGGTCCAAGCAGGGCCACAGCATCCGCGTAGTAATGAAGTAATTCTTCTTCTTCTTCCGAAATCGTTTCAGGCATTGTCTTTTTTCCTCTTGGGCTGGTCCAGGGAACCTCGCAAGTATCCACTGGCCTTTGTTCAACGTATTACTGCCTGCGAACATATTGAACAAAGTAGAGTTATAGACTTGATAGAGGACGGTTTGTTTGGATCTACGTACCAATATTGCCAAGGCACAGCGAAACGCAAATCCGCTGATCGACGTTCTGACCACGCTACGCGAAGCTCGGCACCATTTCTCGCATCCGGCACCTCCCACAGCGGCGCAATCTGGCCCAGTAATTGCGAGAAACGTGCGCAAAATGGCCAAGTTTTTGCGGCATAGTCCGACATACAGTGCAAATATGGCGAGTGTGCGGGGACAGCAAATGTTTGCCCCGATTATCCCTGAGATTTCATAGACCGCCATGCGCCCCTCGGATTCTTTCCGTTGCAAGCTAGGGCTCGTCGCGACCATCCTAGATCCCGTGGTTCTGGTTCCTCGACGACCATCGTGTTTTGTGCCACATTTTTTCTATTTTGCGTTTCCCCAATGTGCGAAATTGTGCGGGGGCGCTCAAACGTTGGGGGTGGCGGTTGCGCGCGGTGGGTAACATGATTTCTAGACCCGTGACCGGAGAGATCACGATGAGGGGCGCAGGTGGTCCATTGGTCCTCCTAAATCACATCATGAGGATCCTCTTGGTCCTGTTCACCGTCAGGCGGCCACTGGGCCAGGCAAGGAAAAATGTTCTTCCCAACTTCGACCCCATGTGGTCGAGAGGATGCATCATATCGATATCATCACAGGAGCAGCGTCGGATGAATTTTTGGCTCATCAGTCGACGCCCTGATGTCGCCATCTTCTCTTCACCATCCACTGCTCCGAAATAGGAGTCGTGCGTGAGACTTGAGAGCGTCGCAAAGGATTCGGAACACGTTTCTTTTGGCTACTTTCTTGTTGGGGCAGGTCTCAGGAGACGTACGCGCGGTAACGTGATTGGTCGTTACAAAACTAATCCTTACGCGCTACGTTCCTTGAGCCTCTGCTCTAATTTCCCAAGATGTTCGGCTTACTCCGCCAGCTCGTCAGGTGGTCTGCGGCCCTCACATGCATGTGCAACAAAGGCCCAAGGATCTCGAAATTTGTCATTGCCCAAGTCACGCCCGTCGGGCGCGTACGTATACCAACTGGGGCCCAGTCTCCCAGATGACCGCCCGTTGTATTGCCAACCGCGGCCATTGGTCTGTGCGCGTGCGCACTATAAGCTCCACTCCGACGGAGCTTCTGGGGCTGGAAGCATACTGAATAGGTCGGTATCCACTCTGGCTACCGAGCGGGAGGGGCAGCGACTACGAACGTTCTGGATTTCTCGCGAGCTAGCTGAAGGTGAGTAATAATGAGGACTACTGACAGGGGGATGACGCTTGACAGATTCGGCTGTAGGTACCTGTACCTGTTCTATTTTCGATGACAGGCCCCTTCGGAGGGAAGCTGCCAAGTACCTGATACCGTTAATTGCATCACAGACGTCGCTGTCGCCGTTCGAACGGCGATGTCTTCCGCTTCTCCATTCAACGCCGTAGAACGGCTCTCGCGGGGTGGGGCCTCATACCTGAGATCCTCGTATCCTTTCGGGGATACACTCGGGCGCTTACTCGTAACACTGATTCTCTGTTCGCCTGCAGATTCTACTATGCTACCACCATCGCGCGTAGAAATGATAGAACCTGCAGGCGAGCCTTCCGCTGCGTTTTGCACCGGGCGCGAACTGACTTCTCTGATCGGAGTAATGCGATCACTTCATCTTATATGCACCCTCTAGGGTGCAGGTTACTGTATGTCCCTTGTGCACCGACGACCCCGGGATATAGGCGGCGAATCCTCCCACGACGCACGTTCATGCACATACCTAGCATGTGCGTCATTGTTTTCCTCGCTCAAAAATGTGGTCTTCGCCGCGCTCAGTCATCCGCTTCCCGTCTTAGTCTGCTGGCAACACATCGGGGGCACGTTCTTCGGCATTGGATGCTCTTCCTCGGATTCCTGTAAGCTTCGTTCCCCGAATAGTGTGCCTAGGCAGTACGATTTCCGTGGACCGCCTGTGGCCCTGTGCTGGTCGCGTCTTAGGCGATCGATACCCGTTCGATAATACTTCCCTATCAAAGAATTCGTATCGCGTGTAGCGTAGCTAGCGACGAAGCTATTGCTATGACCATGCACGTAGGTGTGCTAGATGTACTCCGTCTGCGGCTGAATGTATCCCCCGTCCCCCTCCCTCCCGCTCCTCTGGCTCCCCTCAGCATCCTATAGGTAGCAGGCGGTGCGCGGTTGCCCGCGCCAGCGAAGGTTTTGCGTCTGCCGTTCACCCGTCCAAATTGTGTCGTTTGTAAGTAACGTAAGCACTGCCCGCTTGCTTACTCCTGTTACTCCTGGTATGCACTGTCAAGGGCATGGGGTGTGGAGGAATTGAGACCAGATGACTGCCGGACATCTTCCGCAGTAAGGGAAGGGATACTCACCGTAGGCTACGGCGGAGCACATAGCCTCACCAGGTGTATTGCCTCCTCCACAGGATGTAAGTACCCGTGCCACGTATGCTGTTATACTTACTCATGCAACACGGAAGCCGGCTCACGGTCGGGCGCGGATCATTGGCAGTACTCAGCAAGGCCATCGATCTCCTATGATGAGCAACGGCATTGCCATACCGTTGATCACGAGGGTATCTCAGCTTCACTCGTCCGGATCAACTTACACTTGCACATGTCATACGATTTTACGCAGGTTTGCGCACACGGCTGAATCATAAAACTTGATTTCCGTAAAACCTCATGACCGATACATGAATAGAGAAAAAATGTCATGACCCGAAGATTACAGCTTGGCCTTTGATTTATCGCCACTATTTTCAAGGGTAACAGCCGCAGAGGAGAGGACAACAGAGTCACGCTCCTTGACCTTCGTAGCTATAATATTTAACCGAGCAATCAGCGACGAATTCGTGCGAGTAGATAGAAAGGAGGCAACGTACTGAAGATGACCTTGTCGCCCTCCTTCCACATCTGCGTGACGAGAGTCTCGCCAGGGAAAACAACGCCCGAGAATCTATCCAAACGTCATATTATTGGTAGGCAACGCATTCTATGGCGACATGGAGCTCCAAATGCAACGCACCGAACTTTGATGTTCTTCCATGGACCAAAGGTCTTGAGAACGTGCTTTCCTGCGAAGCCCATAGAGCAGAGGCCTAAAAGTAAATCTGTTAGATTTCATCGAGCTGAGGGGCGTATCTATGGGGCACCAACCATGGAGGATAGGCTTGTCAAACCCGCCGATAGCAGCGAATTCTGGCAGGATCTATGGAGAAAAAGGGTTCAGCTGCGTGAATTTAGCCCCGCACGAGCACGAATAAAGCGAGCGCACGTGGAGTGGGTTAAGATCCCCGCTCATCCTAAGATAGATGCATTAGTTGAAGATATAGCTTAGCTCTCAGAAGAGGGCCAGGGCGCGTACCTGTAGAGGGCCGCCTGCGTGGTGACGGTCTTTTCTTCCACCGTGGCATCCGGGGCCCGCTTGGGTGGCACATTGGCGGCTGTCGACGCCCCACGGTCTGTTACAAAAGAGCTTTATTTGGTGATCAATGGTGTTGGTATTTGATAATCTCTTACCGTCTCCGACTTTCTTACCACCAAATCCACCACATCCACGCAGGAAGACGGTAGAGGTGTTTAGGAAAATCGTCTCGCCGGTTTCCTTGTCCTTGGTCTCAACCGCCGCAGTGACAGCTGCGGCCTTCCCCTTATCCAAAACTTCCAAAATTTTGGCATGGTTGACTAGTGTACCGGAAGTGGGAATCGGCCTCTTGATTTCAAGGTATTGCTCGCCGTGAAGCAGTTTAGCCTATAAAGATAGAATGATGGGCTTAGTATGCCTGCTTCAAAGGGAGCAAGGGCTGTGTCGCAGAACACATACGGGATTGAAACCGGGCAACCAATCCATAGGGATACCACCCGATGCGGGGAACTGAGGAATAACTCCAAAGGTGGGGAGGGCAGCGAAATTTTCATTGTCCTCATAAGTCCATTGAAGCTCCTGTTCTGTAGCGCCGATGCCCAAGTTGTAGATGATAACATCTCGTTTGTCGTACGAGTATTCGAGTGGCTCGATGGGCTGCTTCTTGGCATTCACGACGATCTCGGGATCTTGGTTTGATGACTCTGTATCCTTGGCTGCGTTTTTGAAGTTTTCAACAATCTTTAAAGCATCAGGAGAGAAGTCAAGTCGCAGTAAACAAGCATGATAACGTATGGGAGCCCTACCTGTCTGGTCGAGTCGCCTGTGGTCTTTGGGTAGGTCGCCCTGCCATCGTCTACGGTAGGCACGCGTCAGCTCTGCAGCGAGTGTTTGAAGTGAAAAATAAAGGAGGAGCTGACCAAAGTTGGTGATGACATCCCACTTGGAAAGGATCGCCTCGGGCGTGAGCGGCTTATTATGAGGGAATCCGTGACCACCAGCGCGTTGCCACCTGGTCTCCGCCGCCCATCCCCCAGAAACTTCGAATAATCTTCCGGTGGTGTCAGTGTTGCCTGCAATATAGCATTTTTAGAAAAAGAGACAGCGAGTGAGGCAATAAAAGACGCACTTTCGCTCGTAAGATAGCCAACAACGGGGGCGACGTAATCAGGCTGAAACAAACACATCAGTTGCTATTCAGCGGCTGAGGTTGAATGAAAGCAAGTAGCACCTTGAACGCCTCAACCATCTCGAGAGACCTTTGAAAAGCATGAGTAAACAGCATTCCGTGAGCAGAAGACACAAGCGGAAATCATACCAGATAGTCTGGGTCATCGCGGTACCAGCTGACGGCGCGAGAATGTTGGCAAGGATACCGTAGCGGGAGCCCTCAATAGCAAGGGTGCGAGTGAGGCCGAGGATCGCAGCCTTCGCGGTCGAATACTATTGAGCGAAGGACATGCGTCAGTGGATTCGCTACATAGTATACCAACCGGAAATCAATCACGTTAGCTTGACCAAAGTTTCCATCTATTCAAAATATCATCATTTAGCCGCGTGCAAATTCAGCAGATAAGCGAGTAACCCACAGATTCCAACGCCCGAGGCAGTAGTAACGATCCTCCCGTACTTCTGCTTCTGGAAAATTGGCCACACGGCTTTTGCGCACTTGTACGTCCCGCGGACATGCACGGCGTAGACGTCGTCCCACTCCTTCTCGGTCATAGCCAAGAAGGACTTGTCGCGCAAAATGCCGGCGTTGGCGATGAGAATGTGCACAGTCCCAAATGCCTGGACAGCCACTTTGACAATGGCGTCGCCGTCTTCCGCTGATAATACTGCTGCAACAGCCTTTCCTCCCGCTGCACAACAGATTGTGTCATTGAGCAGAGGTTCTCAGAGAAGGACAGGAGTAACGACAGGAGCAAAATAACGCACCCTTAACGATTTCATCAACAACAGATTTGGCACCCTTCTCACTAACATCGTTCACAACGACATTCGCACCGAGTCGCGCGTACATGAGCGCATACGCCCTTCCAAGACCCGCACCAGCACCGGTAATGATGACAGTCTTGCCGTCGAATCGGACTTCGGGCGATGCCTGGGGATTTGTGGGAGTCTTTTTTGAGGCTTCGAGTTTTTCCTGTCGCGGATAGTTATAACATGAATGTCGGGTAGTGCGGGGGAGACGGCTGAGGACATACTAATGGGTTACCATCGGCCATACTCTGAGGATGGTCAGCGTTCGCAAAATTCGTAACCTCGTTCCAGCGAGCCTTGACCTATTCAATATCACAAGCAAGACTTGGTTAACACGCGGCGTCTTTGAGGTTCCGCTAATAGCTGCGACGCACAGCTGAGGGAGTAAATGACTCATCAGTCTTGAACACCGCGCCCTTCGATCGTTCCCATCGAATCTCAGCAACAAATCCAGCGCCAAGCTCAAACACTTTTCCAGAGGCATCTGGCGCCGAAGGGTGAGAGAGTACAGCGACCAGAGGGGCGACAAACTCAGGCTATAACGGTCATCAGTATTAATCAGGATTAAAACTGTCTTTCTCAAAGACGAGCTGCGGACAGATACTCACGGAAAGCCCCGCAAGAAGTTCCGCGGGCATGATAGTTTCTGTCATCTGAGATGCAGCAATCTTGAACAAATAAACAACATATCAGACTCTTCAGACTTGCGAAAAAGGACGAAGCTGGAAACCATACAGGTGCGATTACAGATGATTTGATGTTGTACTTTGCACCCTCCCTCGCCAGTGTTTTTGTGAAGGCTACGAGACCCATCTTAGCAGCACTGTAGTTCGCTTGGCCGAGATTACCTTGAAAATCAAGCGGATGCCATTAATTTTCGTAGGGCGTGTTGAGCACTACTTTCGGCGTACCATAGATACCAGCGGCGCTAGTCGTGTTGATAACTCGGCCAAACTTCTGCTTGCGGAAATGCGGCCAGGCGGCTTTTGTGCATGAAAAAGCAGCCTTGACGTGGATAAGGTGGATAAGATCCCATTCCTGATCATTTTGCATCAGTATTGGAATGGATTTGCCCGGAATGGATAGCAGAGGAAAGGACATACTTGATCTGACATGTTCTTGAAACTGAATGGAGTTCGGGTTCAATCGCTATGTGCTTCACTAATCTTATGAATGCGTACCTCTTATCCCTATGAAATATATTGAGAAACATATTATTGCATTATCCTGAGAGAAAAGCTCTCACCGTAAAATGCCAGCATTATTGATCAAGCTTTAACAAAGAGAGTAAGACGAGGCCAGGGCGTAAAAAGAGAGCGCGTACATCGTAACGGTGCCAAAATTATCAATAGCAGATTTGATGACGAGCTCCCCATCAGTCACAGATGCCACGTTCGCGACAGCACGTCCGCCAGCTGTTGGTATTTCGCAACAAAGCTCAGCGTTCGGTTACCCCTGTGAAGGGATTCCACGCACCCTTCGTGATTTCCGCAACAACGCGCTCGGCGGCCTCTTTGTTGAGGTCGTTCACAACGACACTAGCACCGCGCGAGGCGAACAGGAGAGAGTAGCTAAGGAGCAGCTGGTGAGCCCAACAGGAGGCGCGGGCGTTAATGAAGAACGTACGCGCGACCGAGACCGCCGCCGGCGCCAGTGACGACGACGACTTGTTTCGTAAAATCAAGAGACATGGTTATAGCGATGTGGGGGTGGTGGTGGTGGTGGGACGAAAGAAACGCGAGCTCGAGGCGAATACACGGCGACGAGTTCCGGATCACATGCAAATCTCGCTCCCCGGATGTGCTTTCCCCGGATTCATCACGTCAGCGCCGTGTATTAGGTAAGCGCCTATCTCCAGAAACGCCGGCTGGAATCCTCGGTGAGTGAGCCCAAGAGTATTTTATTGACATTTATTCTCGATCTCTGTCGGCCATAATTACATCCTCTCCCTCGACTTCCGCCTGCGGGCTCCGCAAGCGCTCCCCAGTAGCAACGGGCGTTTGGGCGAGAGGACTTGCCGACCCCCCATTCCCCTGTGCTTCAACCTCCCGCGGTTGGGCATTTCCATCCTCAGCCATCCCTCTTCCCGCTATAACAGAATTTTCGCCATTCTCGGCCGCCGCTTTTCGTACAAGCTTCACCTCCGAAAATGCCACCCTCGTTTCTGAGGTCAAAGCATGAGGAACGACGAACTTCCGCGTTCGATCTGCTTCGTCTATAGTTTCCAGGCCGTAATTAATCAAGGCACAAATTCGCCTCAACGCTGAGATTGAGCTCACCTCTGCCGTCCGCAAATAGTATTTCTGAGCCCAAGAGCGTGTAATATTCTCCCTTGAATATCTGGTCAGATAGCTGCAAGTATGGCGTCGGTGTATCCAGGCCCTATAGTATGCAGGGTAAGGGTCAAACCAAGGTGAATGATTGGTGCAAGCCTACAATCAGGCGGTAAGACGTCGAATTCGCCACGAGTGACGGGCCCACAAGACCTAAATCCAGCGTCACATACGTCGTCTTTAACAAATTATCAGAAACTGCGATTGTTTAGCCATTTCTAAGTCATACCTCTTCTTCGTATTCATCTTCCAGTTCCGGCGAGAACGCCTCGACTTGTTTATAGCCGGGTACGAGAGAAGCTTGCTGCTCCGCACGTTGCTGGGTCATGGTTGGTGGTGCTGGCAGTGGAGAACCAGCATCGGTCTACCGCGCTTGAAGTGCTTGTAAGCCGCCGATCCTTGCTTCCGACAGTCATCATCGATCGTCGATCATCTCCTCAACGCTCTGGCAAATCTCAACACTGTAACCTCCACTGGCAATGATACCCAAGGTTACTTGGTGGATTTCTTTTCTTTGGCATTTCAGCTGCGCTCTAATCGCACCGCATCAATATTGTGAAATACGTGCTCTCCCTGGCAGCTGCGATGGCTCATGCCTGCTAACACAAGAGTGCTCTAGCGCCGGTTACAACATCTGATCTTTGCGCTCCCATGGCACGCTGAATCAAGAACCCCTTCCCAGTAGAAATATCTTGCCCCGAAAAGGTACAAGCAGGATGTCGGATCGCGGTAGCGGTTGAGCTGACTATTCTCTTGCGCCTGGAGTATCTGGACCTTCGGGAGAGTGTGCGCCCACCAATGGCTGGTCCCTTGTGAATATGACACTCTGCAGGATTTCTCGGCCTGTTCTTGCTCACTTTCTCGATATCTCTTGTAATAAGGAGTATTCAAGAATTTCGGGAGCCATTCACGATATAATCTGCCCAATGGCAAGAGGCGCTAACGGCTCTTCTCTCTTCCTGGATTCTACAAAGGTCTGGTAGCACTGCGCGACGTGCCGTTGCATACGAGTCTCATTTTCGTGATCCCTGCAACGAATCATATTGGCGGGGGATGGCAGGATTTGGTACTATTGGTTCCACCTCCGCCACCTACGCTCTGCCTATCTCTCAGCTCAGCTCACAGGGACATTGAAACCAGAGATCTCAGACGGGACACATATGGATTGCATGCGGTAAGAGCAGAAAAGCAGATATTTAGAGGATGACGGATGTTCGGCGTCGCGGCTAGGGTTAGCCCTGGGTGGTTTGTCCATCAGCTTGAAGCCGGGATTCGCTTGCACATGACCAGACACACCACAACGCCAAAGCCTAGATACGAGAACACCTAATTCGTCGTCATTTGCACCTTCCCATCTTTGTCTTGCTTCACAAGCCCTGGTTGGCCGATGTACGAGGGAGCCTGGATCCCAATCTTCAACCACGCATTGTCCAAGGCTGTTACGACTTCTGCTGGAAGAGGGCCCTTCTCGCTGCGGAATGCATCAATTCCGTCAAAGAGAGCATGTTATGGCAATAGAGGTAGACAATGAATAATGCAGAGATTACTGACCTATCGACGCAATTCTTTTCCAACTGCTCGGCACTGCTTGCACCCAGGATGACGCCGTCTTCCGATTCCAGAGCGCTGTGGTGCTGCAACCATCTCAACGCAATCTCCGTTAACCCCAGCTGGTGCTTTTCCTATCAAACACGATCGCGATCAGGAGGAGCAAACCAAGTAATGGCGAAGAAAACGAGGGATGGGACAAACCGCGACAGCCTTCACGTCGGCTAGAGCATCGAGGTAGGTATTATTGAGGTATCTCTGGCGGAACATCTTCCCTTGGACGGTATCAGTCTCGAATCTCCCTTCTGATGGCGCATCGGTTACAGAGGTAAGATGCCCCGCAAAGAAGCCGCCTGTTTCGCATGTACACCTCGGTTAAATCCGAATGCGTGTGGGAGGGAAGGGGCAGTACATCGCGTACCTGCAAGGGGGCTATATACAACAAGTCGGATATTGTACTTGCGCAAGCACGGGACAAGCTCGGGCTCGATGAGGCGAGCAATTGCGTTGTATGGAGCTGTACATGGGCTCTTGTCAGTCTTTTCGGCACCTAGAGGCGGATGGTAATTCGGCGTACTCACCTTGATAAATCTTGGGAACGACCCAACCTTTCGCCTTGCAGATGGTCACAACCTCGGCAACCTAATGAGCGATGTTGTGCGTTAACGACCTACGGAGTACAATGTGGAGTACGTGAACATAGTCCACTTACTTCCCACGATGCGAAATTACTGAGCCCAAAAATCTCACTGGCAATTCGTCGATTGTGAGTGACACAAATAAAATAAATCAAGAGGAGGGGGCTCATACAAAAGACCCTCCTGGTGCATCCGGTTTATCTCCTCGAGGGTCTCCGCAAAGTCAACCGAGCGATCAGGCGCATGAAGATAGTACACGCGTGGTTTTATGTGACCGCCCAAAGCGTCGACTGATTGCTGAAAGAAGCCACGTAACTTTGCAGGGGAGTGGTCACCAGGGGCGAAGGGCCAAATCCTGGAGGGTAAGAGAGTATGGGTTCAATGAGAAAGGGAGCGCTGGTGAGTTGCACAAACTTGGTGTCGACGGTTGCGCCATGCAGGTTAAGCTTGGAGAGGCACTTGAAACGAGATATTTGATTAGCATAACGTGTCATGATTAATCGGCGGGGGGAGGGGGGAACAGTAACGTACTGCTTCGGTTGTCATCTGACCGTACAACCTCGCCGTATCGAGTTCTCGTCCACCATGCGCAAAATAAACATCGAGCACTTTCTGGCACTCGGCGAGGTCGGAAGTGCGAACACCCATCTTTCCGGCTTCGCCGAATGTCATAGTGCCGAAGATGAGAGGGACGCGGGTTGAAGTCATGAGACTAAAGTAGATGTAAGGTGTAGCCGTTGCTTGTTGAGAGGGCTTAGAATGGTTGGTTTTGACCATCACAGCGTGAGGAGCTTTATACACGGCATGCGTGATAGCTATTCCGGAAGCTCGGGATTTGGTGGAGGGCTGGGAGTGGAGGTGGCGTCCCAAACAGGAGGGATTCTACATATCACAGTAATAGATAATGACGCGAGCCGCACTAGAACTTGTTGTAGCCAGGACCTCTGACGTCGCCAAGGAGATATGTCAATAACATCTACATAATAGACTTTGGGATTCGGTGTTCAATAATCATCGTGGGGGAGAATACTAGTATGGTTTGACCATAGCTGAGTCTGACCATCAGAAAAGATTCGTTGAGGGTGTATCGAGAAGAAAGCTTGTGTCGAAACTCAAGTGCAGCGAAAGTGGAGGTCGGTGGAGGGATGTCGAATTAGGTAGTGTCGCCAGGTTATAGGCACTTTCCTCCACTGCGACACCTGAAGATTCCACGGGCACGACAGGTGATGCCCGTAGCCTCGCAGGGTGGAGGTTATGTGGAGGCAACGCGTCAAGAAACGAAGAGTATAATATATGTGGTGCGGCGGCGGTGTGCGTAAAAGAAGAATATATTGCGGTTGACGAACCGTTCTCGGGACTCGGGGCTGCCTAGGAGTACTAGCCAAGTCGCCGCACCTAGTGCTTTGGCATCGATTGGTGTCTGAAGCTGGTGTTGAACGCCCCACTCAAATATAATATTGTCACCCGGTGGTGTGACACTCGAACGAGCAGTGACTTTGCGCACCCCAAATTCCACTCCCGCTCACATTAATCTACTCTCCCATTCACTTCCCATCTTCCTTATTTCCTCGATTCGTTCGATCGATAGCCGATTAGTGGTCTTGGGCTAGCCAGCCAAATCTAGGCTATACTTACCCTGGAGTGGTCACTTGGATCATATATCACGCACCCGAGGTCATTTTCCCCTGCACTTGGTGCAGATTTCCCTCGCAATACTGGTAGAAGTTATCGTGAGGTTTTCGTCCTTAATTAAAAACACGGGCTGACAAAAAACCTAATATCAATGCGCCAACTCCTGCCCGTTTACTCCGGAGGTGAGGTGCACCCGACGCAGAGCAGTACTCCTGTTTTCAAGGCTGGACATATGGTTCATTAAGACCGAGCCCAATTGTTTCTGGAAAACTGCGCGCGATAATTAAGTTCTCGCCGTATTCAGCACACCCAGGTCGCTATCCGGATGTCTGAATGCCCGATGCTATGCATCTCAGGACACACATACAGTGAAAAACGAGGCAAGTCATGGTGAGCGCGCTCAATGAAACACGGCCTTGCCGGCAATCTTGTATGAACGCTGACTGATATGTTTAATCTCGGGTGGCTGATGTTTGACAATCCAGAGGTTTCACACGTTCAATGATGCTCCTTTTCCGGGCCCGCTGCTCTCCCACTATGTAATGAAGACAATCGACCTTGAGCTGGGACCATACACCCTCGCCATCACCTCGCCATCGCCTTTGATCGCCGCGTTCCACATCACTCCTTTTGCTAATATACCAGGCTATTCCTTGCTCGTACAAAGGTACGAGCCAGTACACGTAAATATCTTACTCGGAGCACTTGTGTCTGCTCGCAGTTTACGGGTCTAGCTGGCTTCCAGCTGTGGCTTCCGGGCAAATTTCCCGCCACGGTTATTTTCACTCACTTCCTCGAGGTAAGTAATCGTACACAGTTACAGTAAGTGAGGTGCGGCCTCGCGAAGACCATACCCCGCAGGGTCCTGGTGACTATAACAGCAGATTCCCGCCGCTTTTCATACAACTCGTTCCCAAAAAATATGGATCGCTCGAAGAAGATTACCCCATATACTCTTATTGCCCGGCCCATCTAGATTTTTCCGAAATCGCGATTGTGTGCCGTCAAAACATTCAACTGCGACACCTTGCGGCCACACGTTCCTATCCACGTCCTATTGTCTCCAGGTCAGAACACCGAGACCTCGGTGATGTCATCGTGGCTCTCAAGTGAGTAAGCCTGTGTTGAATTTACCTCAGCTTTACCTCAGTAGATGCCGTTTGCAGCCTCGCTGTTAATGCTTCGGCCGAGGAGTGACCAGCAGCGCGGTCTGAGTTCGAAATGCATCCCATCGAGTGCTGGTAACGTGACACTCACCCCCGCAGCGCTTGCTGGAGTTCACAGCGCACATGGCAGAACAAAGCGTGCCGGTATGTTTAAGAAGATGACCATCTATGGCGTCGCTCCGTGTCTCACTCATATCCTGTGTCAGAGTAGGCCGCAGTGTAAGTGTACTCGATAACGTTCCTCGACTAAGGCTAAACGCAGAAAACAAAACAAAAGGTTCCGCATTGGTATCTTATCACTACAGACAAACGCCAGGCCAGGGACTCACATCCATCACAGTGCCATCTCCGCGTCTTGCTCAACCCAAGTCCGCGCTTAGCCACATCGCACACGAAGGGAGCTAGCGGTGAACGGTAAAGCAGGAACAAGGCCATCGCCACGTACTGCTTACATAACCGTAATACCCGTCTTCTGTGCTTCATTCCGAGTACATGCGGTCACCTCGTGACCACGAGCCGTGACTCGCGTAGACGCGTCCGCAACAAGCTCGCGATCGTCGGCCATCTCCACATCTCCATGGATTCTTCGTAGCCCGATCGCAAGGGTTCGGATCGGTGCACCGCCACCGATCCGAGACGCTTGCCAGACTGAAGCACTCTAGTTCCCGAAACAAGCAAAGTAGTGAAAAACGAAGACAAGAAAATTACGAAATTTGAGGATCCCGAGGCGGAGCGAGGCGGAGGCGGAGGCGGAGGGAGGACACAACGATAATCGACACAATTGACAAATTTGAAGGGCTCACCCCGGCAAGCAGTCCAACTTAAAATTGCTTATTGGAATGGGGGGCGCGATGTGTGGCTGCGGGGCGCTAGACGGATTGAGCGCGCGCGGCTCGGGACATCGAGGGCGGGCGGAGGTAAAAGAGAAAAAAATAACACCCGAGCGATCGTGCGAGCTCGATCATGAAATCATGAAACTATGAAAAATTCGTGTATGTATAATGGAAGCGTAGAGAGGGGCAATAGTAGCGCAAGTACGGATAAGAATGGATGACGATGGTGTGCATATAAAAACAAATAGGTCGCGTCAAAGCGTGCGCGTGGACCTCCACAAAAAGAAAAACAAGAAACCAGTCCCAGTTAATAATGAAAGGAATTAAAAAGACGAAAGAAAGGGCGCCGGGTGCATCGGAGGGTAGGAACGTGGGGCGAGCGAGCGCGGAGAAAGAGAGATCCAGTAGTACAAGTGAGAACAAAGTGTCGCTCTCCCATCCGTGTATAATATATTCGAAATGATAATTCTTCCCATAAAAATGTTGCTCGTCCAGTCATGATTCGCGCGCTCTGACACCTAGCAACCTACCCTTGCCTAATAACGTCTGCCCCCCGGGTGCTGCCTCCCATCCGCCGACACTGTCGATATCGGCGGGACGGCAGGCTGAAGACCGTGGAACGTCTGCGACCCGGGCATGCCGGGCGTGTGCGGTGATGTGGGTGAATGGTGGGGGTGATGATTACTGTGCAATGGGCTATGGTTAGAGGGTTGGTGGTGGTGGTGGTGGTAGCTCCCAGTCTCGATCCGGGGTATCTCGAGTTTCATCGGAGGCGGCGGTACGTGCGGGGGTTGAAGCGGGTGCGGGGGGTGGTGCTGGTGGTGATTGTTGGCATTGATATTACTACTCCCGGTGTGGTGGTAGTGCCCGTGATGGCTCGACGGATGCGGAGTATACTGAAACGAGCCATGCCTCGGCGGCGAAGACGACAGGCTGTACGGGTCCGACTTGATGTGCAGCTCCTTCCCATGCGGGCTCAGCGCAAGACTATCCAAGTCGGGCAGTGTCGGTGCAGGCGACGGCGACGGCGTGGTCCCTTCGTCCCCGTACGGCGTCTGCAGCCCCAGCCCAGACCCGGATCCAGTCCGGCTCTTCTTCGTGCCCTTGGGTGCATACGCATCCAGCTTGTCCTTCCTCCTCCGCGTGGGCACGAAGCCTTCCTTCTTCTGCTTCGACCTAGCGTATCGCAGACCGCACCTATCACCCATCCCGGATATATTAGACGCCGAAAAGTAATGTAAGGTTAGAGATGATAAACGTACGCATTGCACAAATCTTTCTTCCCCGACGGGCCCTTCCTCCACTCAGGCGAAGTCGTCGTATCGCAGTGCGCACACTTCACAACACCTTGAGGCGGATTCCCACCTGATCTGACACTCGAAGGCGCATGGAACGAGCTCATCATACTGCTCGCTCCACCTACCTCGTGGCCATCGCTGGAGCTCGTGTGATAATCATGACTGTGAGAGTGAGAAAGCGTGTGTTGCACACTGCTGCCGTAGCTCCCATTCGCGACCAGATGCCCAGATCCATGCCCGTGCGAATGTCCGTTCGTTAATCCACTCACGCTGGAGCTCCCCGTGACGGGGGGTAACCTCGGCATCGGTGACGCCGCGCGGAACGAGCTCGAACTCGGCCGCATCATCGACCCCGAACCCGGTGCAGAAGATGGAGTCCCTCCATAAGGCGTGTGACTCTGGCTCTCTGACAGGGGGGCCGAGAGGGGGCCCGATCCGCTATAGCTGCCCGAGTGTGACTGTGGCTGAGATTGGGGTGACCAATGCGAGTGCAGCTGCACTTGTGACGGGGTCTGAGGTGATGACTGGGCCTGCTGCTGGGCAAACGAGGACCGATGGGGTGATGCGGGACTAATCGGGCTCGGAATCGGCCATTGCTGCTGCTGTTGACCCCCGCTTAGCTGCTGAGAGTGCGAAGAGTGCGAGGAATGCTGCGAGTGTGACGCGGGCTGAAAGGTGCTCGAACGGGGCGACGACCATTCGTCTCGCGTATGGTCCGGATGCGCCGAGAATTGTGTGCCGGATGGGGATGGTGTTGGTAGTGGCGGAGAATACGGCGGCTGGCCGTTTGAGTTGGGATGGGAGAGATACTGCCCCTGTGGTTGTGGCTGTGTCTGGGGTTGGCGGGCGTACGAGTTTGAATATGGAGGCTCGTAATAAGAGTGCGACGGCTGCGAAGGCTGTTGATAAGGATAGATAGCCTGGTGTTGCTGCTGTGTTGGAGTATGCGGGGTGGTTGATATGACCTTATGGCATGCGAACATGATGACGCCTGACCACAAGAGTTCACGAGCCAAAAGGAGAAATGAGCATTGCGAATATGTGCACAGTTCCAGAAAAGGGACAAAAGATACCGTGGGGGATGAACACGCTTTCGACTTCTTTGACGATTCCGTCGCCGGTGAGCGTCTGGTGGGCCTTGTACCGCCTCGTGCAACTTGTCTTGGCGTCCCCACGGGACGCACCAATCTGGACGTCCTTGGCGAGCTTGCCAAAGTCGTCGGGCTGGTACCCGTCTATGGGCCACGAGAAGAGAATCGGACGCGCAGGTTGGTTGAGGAGAATTTGAAATATCCTTGTGGGCGGAGGGGAGTTTGGAGGACAGAGCGACGTGAGAGATGGGTGCGACGTGAGGGATTGGTACAGTATTGATGCGTGCTGGGGTGCGTGTCAGCAATTGGAGGTAAGGCACAAGAAATGGGGGTGCTTACCGAGTGATTCATGACATGGGTTCCACACCAGTTGGACCATGTCGACTTCTTTGTCTCGTCATTGTCGTCCTGCGAGATATCTAGATGCCGGGATACTTGTTAGCAAGGGGTAGCGCGCGTGGAACGGGAGACAGGGGCTGACCGACTATGGCGTGTATGAAACAGAGGACGAGATTATCAGCAACCCAGTTGATGACAATGTCGCAGCCCAAATAGTTTTCGTCGTATGCGATTTTCTCCGCATGGGGAAATGTCATGTATGGCTGTGTATGCCCCCTGGCACCAAAGTTGACGCGGACGCGACTGAGTCTCAGGTATCGCACGCTGTGGGAAGGTGGTGAGGTGATGTTCCCAGAGATAGGCGGCGCGGGATACTTACCGGGTGACACTGCCGTGCAGAGCCCTGTTCTCGAGGACCTGGTGGAGGTCGTGCTGCGCACTGGCGCGCTCGTCGGGGTGGACAAAGTCGAGGAGGGAGGCGCCGACCAGGTGATCGGCCTGCTCTCCCATGTGGACGTTGAAGGTGGGATCGAGGTACAGGTACTGGAGATCCGCGTTGAGCAGCGCCCAGTCTGGAGAAAAGGGGTCAGCACCGGCACTGGCACGTAAGTAGCGGCGGAACGGGTACGCACAGCAGCGAGTCTGGCCGATCTGGGGATGGCCCTCCCGCTCAGCGACGGCGGGGCTGGGGAACGTGTGCAGCATCGGCGGCGGCGACGACGGCGACGGCGAGGAGATGGTGGTCGTCCGGAGCGATCCAGCAGTGGACGAGCGAGAGCCCGAGGGAAAGGAGCACCGCGCACTATTCCGCATCCGGACACCGGGGACGCGCCAAACACGGGCCAAGCACGCCCAAGCAAGGCCCAACGAAGACTAAGCCCAGGAACGGCGCCCGATCGCATCGCCCCTTTCGTCCGTATTCCGCTTTTCACCCGATCCGGTGCAAAATGCGAGACCATAATTCCAGGGTCCTCGGTCGATCGACTTCCGCGGATGCAATCGCGCGCCCGGCTATATCGGCTGGCGTTCGCCGAGCGCACCACCACCATCCAGGATGACGGTCCCCGAGTCGACGTCGGCCAAAAACATATGGATCGCTGCCGGCGACGGCGACCTCGAGCGCGTTCGGGTGTGTGTTTTATTTTTTTATTTTCATTTTTTTGAGTCGGCGCTAACCGCCATGCTTGCTGCAACAAGTACCTGGTTGAAATTCAAGGTTGGGACCTCTGCTCGTGACCAGGTGCTGTTAGGCGATCCGTTTTTCTGCCCAGGTCTCTCGCCGAATGCGCCCGACCCCAATACATACACGCCGATGTACGCAACCCATCGCCTGCGCCTCGCGCGGCAAGCGATCTCAGAATAGTCCTTTTTCCAACAGGCACGCGGCCGCCTCGTACGGCCATCTCGCTGTCCTCGAGTATCTTATTCAGCATGGGGGCAATGTCAACATCGCCGATGAGGACGGCGACACACCCCTGTATACAGTAGAATCAGTCGATGTTGCGCAGTTTCTCGTCGATCACGGCGCCCGTATCGACCTGCGGAATTCAGAAGGCATATCAGTAAGCGACTGTTTTCAAGCCCAGCCCTTCTTTCCACTACGAGTCGAGATTAAAATCGCTTTGGGAAACCAGCCAGCTGAGCACCTCGATGAGGATTTTCCTGATGTTGCGGCCTTCTTGCGCTCTCTCTCGGGCGAACTGCCTCCTGGTACGATGGCAGAGGACCCCGGGGCAGACATCACGATGCCATCCAATCACGCAACGGATCTCGCGTCGGAGCGTCTCACAAATGACCTCCTGGCTAACGTTCAGGACATCATGCAGCGCGCGGAGCAAGAGGGCCGGGATCCCGACGATGAGCTGCGGGGTGTTGTTGGGCGCGCACTGGTCGAAGGCATGACAATCGGGAGGGAGTGGGACACTCAGGTGAACAGTGCGTCGGACGGCGTCGCTTCAGAGAACGACGGGAGTGTGGGGAAAAAGCCGCGCTGGGAGCACGGCGAACGATGACTTCTCTGATTTCGGATGTACAAAAACGAGCGTGTATTTCTTTTGCAACTTGGATAATCTGCGAGTTTGCGGTGTCGGAAGCAGAGCGCTATACAGGGTCCGTGATTACCATTCAAGATCTGGACGTTGACCACCACCACCATCGACTCAACGTCGGCAGCATCTTTCTCGAAGCGCCAATCTTTCCGCGAAATTTGACAATCGGAGCTGCCTGAGTAGTACGTAGTAGTACTAGTCGGCAATCGGAGTCGGTTGCGGATCGCAGATCGCCGGCCTTCGCCTCACCTTCCCATTCACAAAGAAACGAGCCGTCCATCAGCATATCAGCGCTTCTGATCTATTCTGAACACTTTGCGCGATTAAAATCTTATACTACATCCTCCGAGCTCACCGCGATAGATGGCTTCGGCAGCTGCAGCATCCGCGCTAAATCCTGTGGCTGAAGGAAGCGCGGTGCCGAATGGAGATGCTGTTGGTGGCAAAGGTGGGGCTAAACAAGACAATAGGGCTACTGGGGGTGAAAAGAATGATATCGTACGAGACGGAGATGGAGGCAACGAGGGTGACAGAGGTGAGGAGCCGAAGAAGGAAGCTCGCACTGCACGCGTCGTACTGCACAAAGAAGAGCCAGAAGAGTCGGATGAGGAAGACGATGAAGATAGGAAGGACGAGGAGAGCGGGATTCACGAGGTGGAAGACGAAGATCTCCTAGTTGATTTCCCCGATGAAACAGAGGTGCGTTTTGCCACACTGTTTTACGGGGGAAGCGAACAGATTAACTGAAGAATTCCTCTCCCTTATCGGTCTCTAAATCTACCGTATAGGAGATCGAGCTGATCCATTCCCGCATCACCTCTCTTACTCCACTCCGTCTCCCGCGTTTCGCGGGGTCACTCAAGAAGCTCTGTCTCCGGCAAAACTTCCTCGCGGCCCTCGATCCCGCCGACTTTCAGCCGCTTACCCGCCTCGAGGAGCTCGATTTCTATGATAACCAGCTGAAAAATCTCGGGGATGCGCTCGTAGGGCTGGATAAACTCGCGTGCGTGCCCGCCACCCTCCCTGAATCCTCGCACGCGTCTCCCGCATAACGTGCCCGCGCTGACTTGTTCCTTTGCTGCGCTCTGTTTTTGCGGGATCGGATTTGGTGGAATTTCAGTGTTTTGGATCTTTCGTTCAATCTGCTCCGCGCGGTCCCAGACACGATCTCTTCTCTCACATCGCTCGCAACGATATATTTCGTTCAGAACAAGATTACCAAGATTGATGACCTGCATCCGTTTGGCGCCACCCTCAAGAGCTTGGAACTTGGCGGAAATCGCATTCGTGTGAGTTTTTTTCCGCTTTCTGCTTAGGTATTCCTTGGCCTCCCTTGACACTGTGCACGGACAGAAAATTGAGAACCTTGATGCACTCGTTAATCTGGAGGAACTCTGGCTAGGAAAGAACAAAATCACCAAGCTAGAGGTCAGAGTCGCTTGCTCTCTCTGCAGTACTAGGACGAAGCTGATATTTGTGGCACCAGAATCTTTCGACACTTGGCCGACTAAGGATCCTTTCAATCCAATCGAACCGAATCACGAAGCTCGAAGGGTTAGAGAATCTGGTTAACCTCGAAGATTTCTATATTAGCCACAACGGCGTGGAGCGATTAGAGGGTCTAGAGAACAACGTACGCAGTCTTTCTCTGTTTCCTACTTCTATGCTTACCACGCACCCTCCTGCCCTATCAGCTGAAACTTCAGACGCTGGACGTGGGCCACAACAGCATACCTGCCATCGAGAACATTTCGCATCTCACGCGGCTGGAGGAACTCTGGGTAGGCGGCGCATTCACTTACCTCGGTCCCGTACAACCAGCTAATCAACTTATCCCCATGGGCCGCCTTGCCCTAGATAAATAACAACGTGATTCCCAACGTGCACGACCTGACACCCCAGCTGGGCCATATTGCTACCCTGAAAACCATATACCTCGAAGGGAACCCGTGTCAGCGAGAGGACATGTCCGGCTACCGACGGAAAATCATCCTCGCACTTCCTCAAGTCCAGCAGATCGATGCAAAGTACGTCATCCATTCTTACATCTCCTCCCCTTCCCCCCTTTTATACTGCGCCTATTGCATCATCGATATCTCCTCTTCGCGGCTAAATTGTAAACCGAGCTAACTATGTTTCCCCCTTTTTTCGGGCTTTCTGGAAATGAAGTTTTGTGAGGCAGCCCTGATCGCGATCGGAGAAGACCACGGTTGCGATCGCGACGATCGCGGCCGCGATCGGTGGCTTCGAAGTCAACTCCTCGATCATCGTGATCGTTGATACGCATACACACGATAATTATACAGGTCCCAGGTGCATATACTTTTTGCGTCCCTCATCGCGGCTAGCACTGCACATCGCGGTCACTTGGGATTGGATCACGTGCTTTGCTTTTTGGGATGTTGCTATATTCAGCTTTTATCTTCATTTTTCCTCCGACTTTTTTTTTTTTGCCGTAGGTCGTAGAACTAGGGGTCAATTGTGATTGTACAATTATGCGAAAATGATGTTTCATATCAAGTATATAAGTATCCTACACCACCCCTGATGCCAAGTATCAACCTCATGCGCTTGAGGCATGACTATTCGCTTTGGGTGTGGCGGGGCGTCGTGTCGTATCGTAGCCTCGGGTCACCAGTGCTTGGTACAGCGCGTATTTCTTCACCTGGCTCTGTCGTACGCGGGTTGCTCCAGCTTGGTATCGAGCCCACGCTATCAAGGGGATCTAGGGTCACGATAAAGTTTATTGGCGCCGTGCTCAGGTTGGAGTGTAAGTAGAGCACGTAAGGACAGCAAAAATGGAGCTTACTGTATAGTACGGTCTGGCTATTGAGATTGTGCGTGCGTCTATAAAAGGGTACCTACGTTTACGATGCCTCTGTACGAATCCCAGTCGCGGTAACGAAGAGAAAAAATGTGACACGAAAGATCTGCAGTGCCTGTGCGTCCCGTGCGCCATGAACGTCAAAGACCCAACTAGACGCGTTTCTGGCTGCTCGGAAACGAGGACCTTTGGAGATCGATGCTGGCGGCTTGCGCTTTCGGCACCTTGCAGACCGATAGACAAATAGGAAGGAAAATCGTGCCATGCGAACGCGTTCCACGCGATGCGTTGTCTCGCTTGAAGTGTATATTAATTCTGCCCAGTCTCGATACCAGTTGTCCTCCAGGTGGATTCGTGATTTTTGCTCTGGAAAAGGTTGGATGGTGGCTTCTGCAGGGTTCCGTTACATCTCGTTGGGCCCAATAGTTTGGCTGAAGCAGATGGATTATTAGCTCTTCGTCCGATCGGTGATGGGATATCAGGTTTTGTCTGGTTACGAATCAACCGGAAAGATAAGTAATCTCTGGAGGCGCCGTTAGTAAACACGATGGCAAATATTAGTGGCTGGTTTTTTTAGGTGTGAGATTCGGTGACGAGGACATCCGAGACTTTGGGGAGAGCGGGGCGCGCGGTCGTGCCGCTGAGAGAGTCGAGCAAGAGAGGAAACTCAAGTCAGATAAAAATTCAAAGCGTAGACGAATGATAACACTTTTAATACTGGGCGGATAGGGAGGCCGTGTGATGTTTGAGTCGCGATGGCGATACGCGCAGCGTGAGAGACCAACGCAACGTTCAACGTCAACGTCCAACGTCCGTCTCTCATCAGGCCCATCACTCGCATCGACCGTCAAGTTCATCAAGCTCCACCACCAACAAGCTCATTTCACAGCTCGTACTGTACGTACATGCGACTCCATTCAGCAATTTCAACCACTTATTAGAGTGCCCCATCGAACAGCTACCAGACTCTTTTGTGCTTTGCTTGCGATATCATCTCGGAAGAATTCAAGTCCCACAAACCCAAAGTGCGTGCCACATTTTCTCAGTATCACGGTCCTTCTTACGACTAACATGAATTCCTGCGCGTCCGATCGGACAGTTACCAACAAAACTTAAACATGATCCACAGCCGTCGACTCACCCCGGGTGAGGTTGAGGATATCAAAAACGCATTGATTGCAGTTGGAAGCATCCCAGAGCGTGATCGCTTTGGCGATACGAATCGTTTGCACGACGCCGTAGAGGAGACAGATGTTCCTCTGGTTAAGGCCTTGCTAGAGTGCGGAGCGGATGTCCGCGCACCGAGTCGCACGGATGCCGGTGAAGCGCTGCACCAGCTACCCTTCTCGCGCTTCTATCAGCCCTCCGATCGAATTCTTGCGACGGAGATAATCCAAGCGCTCTTAGCTATGGGTGCAGATTTGGAGGCGAGAAACGACAACGGGGATACGCCGCTTGCACTCGCTTACGCTCAGTCGAAGCATACGCCATCCGCTGTCGCACCGCTGCTACTCGCAGGTGCCAATCCAACCGCCGCGGGGCTTTTCGGGCTTCGTGTGCCCAATTTCGTTGTCATGCTGTTACACCGCGAGTTCGATGGCGCGGAAGCTGTGACTCTCTTGTTGAAAAACGGGATCGACGTCAATGCCAAGGACGAGCATGGTGATACACCTCTAAACCGTGCCGCCTGGTGTGGCTCTTCATTGGCCGTGCAAGCTCTTCTGCGCGCCGGTGCTGATCCCGATATCCAAGGGAGATCTGGATTTCGTCCAATCCATTTCGCGGCTCAGCTCCTTTACTCGGCTGATTCAGAAGGTTCCGACACATGCGCGATAGATGGTATGTGATCAAGCTCATGGTACCAAACACTCTGCTTATTTTATTCTTCCTCAACAGGCACGGCTGATGAGCACATCATGAAAGCACTTGCAATGCTCATCAATGCCGGAGCTGATATTCATGCTCCCAATGATGATGGTGAAACACCACTCCTTTCTGCTGCCAAGGCTGGATCTCCGGCTATTGTCCTTTGGCTGATTAAGCTGGGGGCAAGTGCAAGCATCTGTGATTCCACTGGTCATTCTCCCCTCCATTTTGCCAGTCACCTGGTAGAACATGTTGAGGGTCCAGAGGCACTGAAGGCACTTGTTGCTGCAGGTGGAGATATCCATGCTCAAAATGAACATGGGAAAACCCCACTCTTTATGGCTGCACAAGCTGGCTCCCCAGCAGCTGTGTTTTTGCTACTTGAGTCAGGTGCAACACCTAGCATCCTTGACTCTATGGGTTCTTCCCCTCTTCATGCTGCATGCTGCTTGGTTGGCCACATTGATGGCTGTAAAGCCTTGGATGCACTTGTTGCAGCTGGTGCAGATATTCAAATCCAGAACATGAATGGGGAAACACCACTCTTTTGGGCTGTTGAAGAGGGTTGCCCAGCTGCTGTTCTGTGGTTATTGAAGTCTGGAGCAAATCCCAGCATATGTGACACTACCTATATGTCACCCCTGCACTTGGCTTGGAATTTGGCTGAACCATTCTCTGATGGTTTCAAGGCCTTGCAAGCACTTGTAGATGCTGGTGCTGATATTCATGCCCAGAACAGTATGAATGAGACCCCACTCTTCTCTGCTGCTGAGGCAGGCTCTGCTCCAACAGTTCTTTGGTTGTTGCAGCATGGAGCCAATGCCAGTATCATTGGCAATAGGCACAACACACCACTCCACTTGGCTGCTCAGTTGTTCAGCCATCCCAAAGGGCCTGAGGCACTACAGGCACTTGCTGATGCAGGGGCAACAATTAATGCCAGAAATAAATTTGGAGAGACTCCATTATTTTCTGCTGCAGAAGCTGGCTCCACAGCAGCTGTGCTTTGGTTCCTCAAAGCTGGGGCAGATTGTAATGTTGTTGGCCTGAGAGATGTCACTCCCTTGCACTTTGCTGGTCAGCTTATTGACCACACCAATGGCCTTCAGGTGCTACAGGCACTTGTTGATGGTGGGATTAGTGTCCATGCTCAGAATGAGCTTGGTGAGACACCACTCTTTTCTGCTGCCCAACTGGGCTCATCAGCAGCTGTCCAGTGGCTATTGGAATCTGGTGCAAAGGCCAATGTTTATGGCTCTAAAAATCACACACCACTCCATTTTGCTGGTCCCCTCCTCAAAAATCCCAATGGTGCCAGTGTTGTCAAGGCACTTGTTGCTAAAGGGGCCAATATCCATGCTCAAAATGATGCTGGGGAAACACCACTCCTTGCCTCTGCAAGGGCTGGCTATCCATTAGCAGTCATCCATTTGCTTGAAGCCAGAACAAACCCTAACATCTTTGACTTGGCCAATAGTTCTCCATTGCACTATGCTGGTAAACTGGTTGAGCACTTTGATGGTTTGAGGGCCTTAGAGGCACTCAAGGCTGCAGGGGTGAATATTCATGGCCAAAATAAGGATGGCGAAACTCCCTTGTTTGCTGCCTGTAAGGCTGGCTCCCCTGCAGCTGCTCTGTGGCTGATGGAGGCTGGTGCAAGGAGTGACATCTATGACTCACTTGGAAGATCCCCTCTCCATGTTGCTTGCAACCTGGTTGGGAACCATGAAGGCCCTGAGGTGCTGACAGCACTTGTAAATGCAGGAGGCAGTATTGACATGGAGGACAGATATGGAGAGACTCCACTCTTCTCTGCTGCAGATGCTGGCTCTCCAGGGGCTGTACTTTGGTTCCTTAAGGCAGGGGCAAATGCCAAAGTCTATGATAGCATAAACCGGTCTCCACTCCATTTTGCTAGCAAATTGGTTAAGCACCCTGGTGGTTATGATGCACTTCAGGCCCTTGTTGATGCAGGTGCTGATATCAATGCCCAAAGCAAAAAAGGAGAAACACCACTCATCTGTGCTGTTGAGGATAGATCTCCAGCTGCATTTTTGTGGTTGGTACAAGCTGGGACACTATCAGGACCTGTTGAACCAAAGGTTGTAAATCTACTCAATCAATCTGATGATGTAGATGGAGTCTTGGCATTCCTTGAGGTTGTGTACAATAACACCTCTCAGAATGATGGCAGTTCTTATCTGCATTATGCTGCTCAACTTGGTTTGTTTAAAGTTGTCCCTGCTCTGATAAAAAGAGGGAGTAGTCCCAGCTCAAAAACACATAGTGGTGATTATCCACTCCACTGGGCAGTGTACTCTCTGCATACATCTGTGATTAGCACTCTTGTGCATGCAGGTGCTCAAATTGATGCTGCTGGAGCTAATGGTGAATCCCCTCTGCATTGGGCTGCTGCCATTGGTGCTTTGCATGCAGCACAAGCCTTGCTGGAGTTGGGTGCCAATCCAGATGCCTGTGATGAGCATGGTCAAACTCCAATCCACCATGCTATCAGAAAGCTGCAACCACACCAGGCAACTGGCATGGTCTCCCTGCTTCTAGAAAGAGGTTCAGACATGGATGCTACAGATCATGGCAAACAGACACCTTTGCATTATTGCATTTCCCTCTGTTCAGTCTCTGCTGCACATAAGTTGCTTGAGTATGGTGCAAAGGTGTGTATAATTTTTATTGGTTTCAAACAGCTGTAGCTCAACAATAATTTTTGCTTCAGTTTCCTGTATACCAGAAAATTGATGAACTGCTTGAAAAAATGAACAACCTTCGCATGGTAAGTTTGGACAAAATTTTACATGGAAATACATTAAAAATACACTGCATAGGATATACATTCACTAGAGCTATCTGGGGCCAGCCAGCATCTAGCCCTGCTTGCCAGGCTATACCTTCAGCATAATCAATATCCATCTGAGCCTGTCATCAGTGGAGCTGAAATCAAAATTCTATACTCAAAACCAGCTGGTGCAGGTGGCTTTGGAGAATGCTGGGAGGGTCTTTTTCTTGGTAAATTCCATGTAGCCATGAAACGTCCTCACAAAAGCATGGAAGATGATCATGCAAGATATGTAAGTACTTTTACAGTTGAAATGTGTTCACTCTTTCACATAAACTTTCCCCATATAGCAACTCCAGAGGGAGGTGAATGTTTGGAAGAATTTGCACCATCCCCATGTTCTCCAGTTTATTGGGCTGTGCACATTAGGCCCTTCCACCTACATGGTGTCCCCTTGGATGGAAAATGGGGATATCCTTAGTTACTTGAAGTTATACACTGAAGTGAATCCCCTTAAATTGGTATGTGTGCTATCTTTGGCTGTGGCATGTTCTGGATTTTTAATCTTGGCTACAGCTCCTTCAAGCAGCAAAAGGGCTGGAATACCTTCATACATTCAAGCCCACAGTTGTTCATGGAGATATCAAAGGGGTAAGTGCATTTGTCACCTCTTTCCCACTCTCAAATTCACTTTCTCACCCCTCCAGGCCAATATATTTGTGTCCAAGTCAGGAGAAGCAACTATTGCTGATTTTGGCTTGTCAGAGATGACCACAGAGGGTAATTTGGCAAATAATTCAACTGAATTTTATATGGCAGGGAGTAGAAGATGGCAAGCCCCAGAGCTAGTCAGAGCAGAAACCAAATTGCAAGCACAAAGGACCACTGCATCTGACATTTTTGCTTTTGGCTTGGTTGCAGTTGAGGTAAGTACTCCCCCTATAAGACATGACTCCTGAGAATATTGAGTATACCTATTTTTTGATGTGTTTAATTTCCTAGGCATTTACACTGCAGGAGCCTTATGTTGAGGTTGTGAATGATGTTGAACTTGCCAGCAGAATTGCTGCTGGCAAGCTGCCAAAACAGCCAAAGGTGATGATGAAGGGATTTAATCTGCTGGTGTGGGGTTTTGTGCAGGAATGCTGCCAGATGAAGCCATCTCAAAGGCCCACTGCAGCAGGTGTTATTCTCCGCCTCGAAGACCTCATCCAGTCCAAGGGTGCCACTAGCGTAGCTACCACTAGCAAGACTGGCTTCCGTGCGTTCTTGCATCGTCTCGCGAAGTGAGCAGAGTTTTAGCATGTAGTATATGTCTCTCCCGGTCAACGAGCACAATGTAGTTTCCTTTTCTCACCTTGTTGATCGAGTGCGTAGCGGATTGCGAAGCAAGAGTGGCCTGAAGGATCCAAGTACATAAAGATACAATGACGGAGTGAGAAGACAACAAAAGGAATGGTATAGGAGAGGACAAAACGATAATGTGTACGAGTCGTGCAATGGAAAAGAAGGAAAAAAGGAACAGAAACACGTTGTCACCGCCGACGCTGGGCCTTCGAAGCGGAAGTCGAGGTTGAGGGATAACCGACTGCTACGCCCTGATCATATTGGTCGTGCCCCGCGTCCATCCACACTGCCCGACCACCAGCGCCCCCGCCCTTCAGAAACCCACCCTCTCTGCTCTTCGTCCCGACGCCCACGAGCATGTCGCCATCAAGATCTAGATCCAGCTCCTCGACTCTGACGCGGGTGCATGCGTCTTCCAGCTCTTCGTCGAGCATACGCATACGCGGTCGAGTGCGTCGGACAGCCTGAGTCCGCGCAGGATTGGGCACAGGTTGAGACGGTTGAGACGATTGAGACTGAGACTGAGAGTGCGCGTACAAGGACGCGGAGAGCGCGAGGGGGTCGTCCGAATCGTTGCTCGTTGTGCTCGTCTCGGCGACGAGCGGGGACCTGGGCGCGACTTGTTTCCCCTTGCCTTTGCTCGGTGGGCGCGGCTTCCGGGGCGTCTCGCCCGGCGGGATGGGCGACGTCGGCGGGCGCGCGGCGAACCCGGAGGAAGTCTTGCGCTTCTTTGGTGTCACGCCCGGCGGGGTAGACTGGATTATAGGCTCGGGAGCGAAAGCAGATGCACGCTGAGCAGTGTCATCGATCGAGACGGGCTGGCGACTTGAGGAAGCTTTGCTCGTGCTGGCGTGCGGTGGGAGCACAGAAGCATCGTGCATCGGGATAGCACCGCTTGCGCTGTCTGGCGCAGACATGTCGATCATGGGCGGCGTCTGGACCGATATCTCCTCAATCTCGTGGTCCTCCGTGTCTGAACACAAGGACGGCGTTTGAGGATCTGACACGAGCGAGCCGGACTGAGAAGATATAAGACCTGGAGGCATATGTGATGACGAAGCGCGTTGTGGCAATCCGACCGGACGAAGGCGCTGCCTCAAGAAGCTCACATCAAAGCTCTTGTTAGGATCTCGGTGCGCAGGTGGTTGTTCGAATCGGCGCCTTATTGAAGAATCTACAAACCGAAAACAAGATGATGTTAATACTCGCCAATAAAAACAAAGGACAGCGGAAGACTCACACTGAATGCTTTTGCTGCCATTACTATCAGCCTCCCAAGATCGTTTTCGCTTCAACCCTACAAACCGATTTGCCTCACCAGCATTTTGCCCTGCCTTCGCTCCCTCTTGGCTGATTGGCGCAATGACAGTCTTTTTCAGCGTTATCGTCTTGAGCTCACTCAAAAACGCCTCCATATGTTCCATTGAAACGTCCGGAAGAGAAGCTTTCGAAGGAACGTGACGCAGACTGCTGTTTGAGAGGTCACCTGAGGTCGTATCCGACTGGACAGTTTGCTGTATTACAGGTAAGGTTGGTGCGAAGTAGGGGATGGCAGGAAGAAAAACATACGTTTGACCCGGATCGCGACAGACTCGCGAATACATTTTCCAACGTCGTAGGGCGCCTTGCAGTACGTAGCACGGGAGGCGGCGGCGGAGGAGGAGGCGGAGGCGGAGGCGGAGGTGGTGGCGGAGGCGGCACCGATGCTGATATTGTGCTTGTAGCAGATTTCGCTTTGAGCAGCTATAGAAGCGCATAGAGATATAAGAGAACAGCTTTCAATGACCGACAAACGAGAAAATTTACCTCGTCCTTCAGCCTCTGGATCTCGGCTTCCAGCAGCTGTATTCGCATCTTGTCCTGTTCTCGCTCAGCCCGATCTCTCGCCTCCTCCGTTCGTTTCAGCCGATCGGTGTTCTCTTCCCACGTAGGCGGGGGCTCAGTGGCAGGAGGTTCTGCCAGCGCGCTGACAGGGCCCGCTTGTTGTGGGGGAGCTGTCACTGTGGAGGCGCTTGAGTCAGAGACTTCGCCGGGACGGGCGGGCTGTGGATCCTCTGATCTACGAGGCGGCGGCACAGATGCAGCAGGCTTCTCGCTGATATGGCGCTCTTGTGGCTGGGAAGGTCGACTGATAGACGGGCCGGGACTCGGAGCTTGATATGATGTACCACGGCGGGAAGTGACGGGTTCTGGAGACGGCCGCTCGACTCGGGCAGGGGGCGGAAGGGGCGAAGATCCCTGTGGAGGCGGGCCTTCGAGCAGCTGGATCTCGTCGTCGGACTCGTCCTTGACGACTATCACCTCTAGAGGGGGCGGCCTCTTCTTTCCCCGCTTCGCTGCAAGTCGAACCTTCTCCCTGTCCCTCTCCCACTCGGCGCGCTCCTGCTGTCTCTCTCGTTCCCGAGCGCGCGCCAGCTCCAGCTGCCGCTCCCTCTCTTGCTCCTTTTCCATCTCCCATTCGCGCTCTTTCTGCTCCTCTTCTTCCTTCCTCCTGGCCAGCTCGCTCTTCCACGCTTGCTTTTTCCGCTCGCGCTCGACTGCCGCATCCAGCTCGTCCTGTTCCGGATCGCCATCCTCTTCCTCGTCGTGTCCTTCAACGAGCTCTTCCTCTTCCTCGTCGATTTCTTCTTCTTCCTCCTCTTCTTCCTCCTCCCCCTCTTCCTCTCCCTCCCCTTCTTCCTCCGATTCTTCCTCCTCTTCGTCCTCCTCTATCCATTCTCCCTCTTCTACTCCCTCCCCTTCCATGTCCTCTAGCTCCTCTCCTTCCAGATACTCCTCGTATTCTCCTTCTTCGTAGCTCTCCCCAGGCGCAACCCGCGAGTGCTGTTCGTATAGCGCGCGCTGCGCCGAGTTGGGATTGAGCGGTGGACTGAGCACACCAGGAGCGAATCGAACACGCCGCGGCGGGGTAGGAGTCCGGGAAAGCAAGCGCGCGGATGGTGAATAGCGGCGACGGGACACGTAGTGAGCAGCAGGCGTCGGAGCGGGGATAGGCGTCGGCGTCGGTGACGGCGAAAAGAGGGCCCCGGGCATGACCGTGGATGAATTTGACCGGGGACGAGAAAGATTGTTGCGCGACGAGCTTGCTATGGGCTGAGCTAGAGACAACAGCGATGGTTGCGGTGAATAGGCGCATTCGCGGGAGGTATGGCGGGCTTCTCACATGATTGCATTGGGCGGGGGCGCGTAGCTGATGAAGCTCTCTCTTGACCGTCCTGATTAGCAGCAATTGTACGGGTGCGTGCGGCCTCCCTTTCTGGGGGAGGCATCATTTTGCCCGACGCTACCGACCGCGTCCTCTGCGGCAAGCCGCCGTTCCGCGCTGCCAGACTGCGCCTATCATCGCCCTGTCTGGATAGCTGTACAGAAGACCTTGTATTGCTGGTTATCGAATTGCGCGCGGTGGGTGCTGCGGGCTGCGTGAAAACTAGATGTCATTACAACACAAGGCCGCAACAGCTGAGCTACAGCGCGCACTTGTTGTGATCCCGTGGCGCTCGCGATGAATGCCTCGACCTCTCTGGAGACGATGCTGAAGACGGAGGAAAGCAGGCTTTTTGCCTGAGGCTGCGGCGGCGGCGGCGGCGGTAGTGGTGGCCTGCGCGTTCTGTCGGGCGGCATCTTCAGGCTTTGTTGGCTCGGACTCGGACGGACGTGCGGACAATGCGCGACACCCCGGCGGCACGTGTTTGCACTCGTCCTAAACACAGCCAAATAAGCGCCCGATCGTACTCAACGCCGGCAGCTCCTTTTATTTCCTCAGACCGGTTTCCGTCAACTCACCCCCTCAAGAAACACATGTAAGCAGATCGAGTCTCCTCTCGCGCTTTCTCGATGACCAGCGCGGCGGAAAGATTATCAAGCTAGAGGGAAGCATGTCTACACAATACAAGAAAGCTGTACATGTCCTTGCGCTCACTACCGCGACTCACATTTGTAACCCCCAAAGACCGTTACCTGCCAAGCAGCGGTATTTGACAGAGCTGGCTCTAGAGAGTAATAGCAACTCAGATGATCCTCCATCATACCGTTCGAGTTCTAAGCTCCCCAACGGGAAATATACGTAACAGCCTCTTATTACATCCATGTACAGTATTTACGGAAAACCCACGTCTCCGCCGCACACGATATAAAGCAAGAGATGTGTATGTGTCATGATGAACGTGACGAATTCGAAGAAATGAAAATGGAAAGAGAGGGAGGAAAGGGACGGGACGTCGGAGAAATTTATATGGAAACGAGTGGGCCAAGAAAAAAGAAAACGAAATGTCCGGCTATATCGACTCAGACTCGGGCAAGGCGTATACCGTATTTTAAACGCGCCCGGCCTAAGAGTCTTGAGCCCCACACCCCTCCGATGTCCCAAGAGATACAACAGAGATCCTATCGCGAACGAGCACGGTTACCCGCCCAGATACTCGCAGCTCAAAAGGCCCCCCACACACACGCGGCCCGAGCCTCTACACGCGATACGTCGAGTACGTCGGCGGCCCAGGCATCACAGGCATCGGTATCGACGGCGGCACATCGTTGATCGGCGGCGACGTGCTATTCCGCCCCGAATGCGTACCCGTCTGGATCGACGCCCGCAGCGCCGCATACGGGTCCGCGTACGCCATCGTGCGGCTCATACCCGGCGGGACGGGCGGCGCGCCGTACCCCATCGGCGCAGGGTCCGAGAACGCGCCGTACGCGTCCATGCTCTGGCGGCCGCCCCCGAGCCCGGGCGGGGGGAGCGCGCCGGACCCGGGTCCGTGCGCGACGTCGTCGTAAGGTGAGTGCAATTGTGCGCGATCGCTGAACGGGCCCTCGGCTTCGTGGTCGTATTCTTCCTCGTGATGTGCGTAGTCTTGTCGGGTGTCGCGCCCGACGGGGCCGTAGCCTGTGTTGACCGACACCGCGTCGTCTTCGGATGGGTCGGCGGGGTGTGAGAAGGGCGGGTCGCGCGGGCGGTTCTTCTTCCCAGAGCGCCATTCCATGATGCCGACGATGAGACTTGCGACCCACGCAGCTACATGACGACAACCCCAGTTAGATGCTGCCTTTTATTTTCTCGCGGGTGCGGCTGGAAGGGAGTTTCTCACCAAAGGCCATCCAGAAGAATATAGCGCCGGCCTTCTTGGTTTGGCACCAGCCAGCTAGGCCGACCTTGAAAGAGTCACCCAAGCTTGCGTGCGGGTCCTTGTTCACATCCTTGCACCCTGCCTGCGTCCAAGCTAAACGAAGCGGATCTCAATATCTCAACGCCGATTCCCGAGGCAACCACGAGGTGGAACTTACCGGAAATGGTTGTTATGAAACTAGAATAGATTCAGTCAGCTTGGTGCGATTACCAGATGGCTAGGTAGAGTGCCCACCTTATGAGCAGCGACCATATGACGCCTGTTCCTTCGAGAATGAACATTACGCGGACCTCGGTCAGCGCTCGTGCTAATCGTGCAACCTTCCCCGTCTTGTCGTATATGACCGGTACTAGCAATAGGAATAGCGAGAGGAGGACGGATGTGACGGCGACGAATATTGCGAATCCAGAAAGACCGGCTGTAACTAGGTGTGAGCACAGCGCATTGACAAGGCGCGAGCGAGCCGGAGCTTACACGGTCCGATCTTCCATTTGGCCTGGAAGGCGGCCAGGTTGGCAAAGCAGCACATGGCGAGGAAGGTGAAGAAAATCTGGAGGGTGTGGAAGACGATCGCGGGTTTCGATATAGGCATCTGCAGTCATTGTGCGACGTCAGCAGTGGCTCCTCGGGAAAAGCGAGAACTATGTACCTCGTCGTCGAATGCGGCTGCGCCATGGCCGATGCCACCGCTGGAGGTAGCGAGTGGGACGGCGACACCTTCCTTCTTCTGAGGAAGGAACTTGTTAAACGCGCCGGATATCTGGTCGACGACAGGCATTGTCGAGCAGTGGGGGAGGTGGTGGGGTGAAAGACTGTGGTCCGGCGCGTGATAAGTAGAGATGGGCTGGACTGCGGCTGGAGCGCAACTTCGGGTGTTTCTCTGGGGCAGTACTTTGCTATTTGCTTATCGTTTCCGACGACAACGACTTCGCGACCACCCTCAGTGGCGGTACCAAATGGGACCCGCCAAACACGCCACCACACACCCCTCTTCCCTGGGCTGCGATTTTACTTTTATTTTTGCGAATTCATGCTCGGGCGTATGAATGCGTATGCATAGCTCTGGGAGTATCGCTCCGAACAGCAAGACCCGCAGGTCCAACAAGAATTCAGCTGTTGCTCAGCAGGGTCATAGATTCACATGCGCTCATATGCATTTGGCCGAAGATGCAGTGCACATGCCGATGGAACCCCCTTCCTTTTTGTGCCGCCGAGACATCATATGATTGGCTGTAGCGTAGTGCCGCGCAATAAGTGGCTGCGGCCAGGCTGCGACGGCCCCGGACGGGGCACAAGTCGGAGTTGGTTGAACATAGCACATAAACACATCGGTACATAACTCGTACTTGGCGCGAAAGAGCGGTGAACATGCACGGCTCAAGCGAGTCTACATGCAGGGATTGAGGAACGTGGATGTTTACATATGGTAATGTAGAAGAAGCTTAGCATAAGCACTTTATATGTGCCGAAGCTGCTGCTGCTCGCACTGGGCCCATTGCATCCGTGGTATGAACTTCACCGGTCCAACACCCATCCTGTACTTGTACGCACCGCGCTCAAGGTTCACCCGCGCCTCGGCCCTCAACTTCGCATATCGAGTCTCGACTGCAGGGTGGCGTTGAGTACAGGGCGGCTGTGCGCATCATGACGTTGACATCTAGACCTGTCAAGCAACTGTCAAGTGCTGTCAACAATCAGCCTGCTGCGTGCACGTGACTGCGGACCGGACATCGCGATCCACCCGGGGTATGCTGCCAGCGACATCCTCCTTGTACCAGTAGTGCTGGTATGCTTCACCTCGAACCCATATGCATGCCGTCGATATTATACAGATAATTGACAAGACTCTACAGACGAAAAAAATAATCCGCTGGCAATTATACGATCAGTGCACCATGACGGTCACCATGCCGCATATCGACATCAATCCGGAGCTCGATCTCTCCGTCTTTCCCTCTTCCATCCAGCCATACATAGAGAGGTTACGCGCGTGTGCACACTCGAGGTATACAACAAATGCGATCCCAATTTCAGATTCGGACCCAATCGAGGTACTTATTGACTCCAGTCCTTCATCTACGCTCGACGACATCCCAAAAGCGCGACATGCAGCGGTTCTGGCGCTTCTGTACGAGCGCGACGGCAGGCTCCGGATATTACTAACTACGCGATCGAAGATGATGCGCAAACACCCAGGCCAGACCGCGTTGCCTGGTGGGAAATGCGAGCCATCGGACGCGGGGCCCATACACACCGCCGTGAGTCACCGCATTGCATATTTTACCACTCTCTCACCATACAATTACAATCCTTGAAATTCGGCACTGATGCCCGCGCGCGGTTGGCGGTACAGTTTCGAGAAGCGAATGAAGAAGTCGGGATGCCACTAGACTCACCCCACATCCACACTCTCTGTTTCCTCCCACCCTTTGTTTCGCTCTACAAGCTCGTCGTCACGCCCGTTGTAGCCATACTCACTGACCTGAGCGTCTTACAAGCTTTGAAGCCCGATCCGGAAGAGGTCGATGACATATTCGATCATCCTTTAGAGGTAGTACCAAGCCACATTCATATTCGTGCTCCCGCTATGATCATAATGGGCTAAAGTTGGTATGCACTATGCCCGCAGGCGCTCCTCGATCCAACAACCGCTCGCAGCGACGCGTTATCACCCATCGGAAGCGAGGAATGGCCGTATGAGGAGGAGCTCTATGTGGGTGTTTTTTCTTTGTCGACCTTCTAAGAGACTGCTCCGAACACGAAAATCTCGGACGGTACTTAGTGCACGTCAGAGGCGCAGTGGCTGCGCGGGAGTGCCTACAGGATGCACCGCTTCCGCTCAACATCTACCCCCGTCAAAGGATTGACGGCCGATATCCTGGTGCGTCTCGCGTGGTCTTAGGCAGTCTCCCCATACTTGGTAGCAACTAACTTTTAATGTGAATTCTTCGCGGTACGGGGTAGATCCTTCTCGCGCAGATCGTGTTTAACCGGAAGCCGAGCTACGATCGATACGCGCCGGGTCAGGTAGACTACGCGACCGCACTCGCGTGGGTGGCGGAGGATTTTGCCGGGGAGGCCAAGGGGCTGCGGCCCGAACCCGTCGTACTGTCCAGAAATTTGAGTGGTTAGACTAATTTTTTTGTGCGTATGTTCTTCGATGACATTGAGGGGGATAGATTTAAACGAGTGTCAAGGGCATAGTAATCTTGCTACTAAGCAGACGCCTTTGATTGAGGATTTCGATAGGAAATGGGATATGAATGCGAAAGGGTGCTCATAAATCGCATGGCTTAAGACTGAAGTGTCGTATTCTGCAAGTTTTGGCTTGTGCGTAGCAGCGCCCCTACATGCGCGGCCACCAGGCGCTACTTACCTCACACACTTCATGGTCGCGTAGTTTGATACTCACCTCTGCTTACGCATTCACTAGGTTTGTTAGAATCACACGAGTCGTCAGGAAATTCGTTGAGATGGCTTCCAATAACAAATAGCGTATACCCAAGCAGGCAGGTAGGCGTATTGGCTCGGGTGGCCAATGGGCGTGGCCGACCTTGTCCACGGGCCTACCGGGCTTCCCTCGTGACGAACCTGACAGAGAGGGGACCCATTGCACGCAGCCCACTGGCCGTATCCGTCATAACTCTACGCTGCCATTGTTGAGGCGACTCTCCCTCCGCCAGATCAACCTCGACTCTCCAGTCGCGGAGCAACATTGCCACAAAGCACGTCATCTCGGCCAGCGCGAACTTGCGCCCGATGCATGCGCGCGGGCCTTGGCCGAATCCAAGGAACGCATCGGTGCCGACGGAGTCGTCGCTGTCGTTGTCGTCCCATCGCGAGGGCTTGAACGCATCGGGGTCGGGGAAGTGGCGCGGATTGCGGTCTGGAAAGAGAGAACCGTGCCAGTTGTGTCAGCAAGGCTAAGTTTTCAGGCGAAGGCGCGCACAGGGCACGGCGGAACAACGTACGGATCGCGACGACATTGCAAACAACGCGAGCCCCTTTTTTGAGCGCTACGCTGTAGCTCGCACCGTCCGTGGCCTTGTTCGTGACATTCAGCTGGGTATCATGTATCACTTCCCTAACGAGCAGGGTCACAGGTGCTGGTGCAAACCGCAGTATATATTATCGTCGATTTGGTCAGCGAGATGTAGATTGGGGACGCACGATAGAGCCGCATTGTTTCTTGGATACATTTTCGGGTTTGAATGAAGGACTCGAGATCTTCAAATGTCTTTGTATACAAGCCAATTCGATGAGTGGATTGAGTGGTGGTAATTAAGGGCACGTACGGGGTCGCGTCCGCCGGGGAGAGTCCTCTTGATTTCTTGATAGACTTTATCTTGCTCCTCCCCATATAGTGCGAGCAACGTCAGCATCGCACTCAACGTGCGCGATGCAGTCTCTACAAGATCCAACACTCCTTGAGGTCATCATAGCCCTAACTAAAAAAGAGAACCACGCACCATGCCCCGCGAAAAGCATGAGAAACGTATTTCCGATCACCTCCTCTTCGTCAAACGCAAACTTTCCGCCGTCGATATTAGCTTTCACAATGCTATTGAAGATGGCGTCTTTCCCCTGGGTTTCACCGCCAGTCACTTCCTCGCTCGCAATTTTCTCCCTCCGAAGCGCAATCTGAGCTCGCAGGAGAGAGAAGGTCGTGTTGAACGCTATATCTAATCGTTTGAGTCTGTTAAAGAATGGTTAGTATGCGCGCTAATAAGTGGCAAAGAAACAGCTGGGAGTCTGGCGGAGCATACTCACGCTCTGATCGGGAGAAGATAAACCCACCGCGGAGTTAGCAGACACAGTGGGAAGCCCTCGACCACCACCGTGAGGCACTCTCTAAGAGATAATCCCTGCCTAAGTTTGGCGATTGAACCGGGCCAGGGGGAGTGGAAGTCAAAAGCACACGAGGCTATGATGTTGATTGTAAACTAGCATACTGGGCATTAGATTTCAGGTGCGAGAGGGTGAGCGATTGAGCGGGATTATCTACCTTGGCAGTCAAATCGCCCAAGGCAGAGACAGTGACGCTCTGCTTTTTGTCCCACCCCTCCACGTCCACCATATCACGAAACGTCTGCATGCTCTCTTTCCATACCGAAAGATACCTGCTCGATATCGATAGCTTAGCGTGAAAGTCGGCTTCGGCATGTCGGGCTTTGCTCACAGTTTCTTGGAGAAAGCTGGACCAACAACTCTCCTATGTCTCTTCCAAGGCTCCTTTCGCACCGTCGCGACATTTGCGCCAAATAATCTTCGAAATATGGAAGACTTAGATGCGTGAAATGAAGTAGGGCACTTTGGCGCACCTTGAGGCGGCCAGCTCTTTGTCAAAGGCATCTGCATACCCAAGGACCTGCTACATCAGTTCCATGGAGGAGACGTATACCGTTGGATCCCCTTGTAACCACGGAACAACAGATATGATGTCTATGTTGTATTTAACTGTACGAAAGCATCGGCCGTTGTTCTCATTCTCGAAAGTGAGAGATAAAGCCGAATCAACAGTCGCGACTTACAACCATCATGTCGCTGCATCTCCCATATGAAATTCGACCCAGGATTGAAGAACAAGGTTGAGTCTAGTCTGGTCCCAAAGAGAGCGCCCAGGTTGGATCGCGCGCCAAGTGCGCAGCGTATTCCGGGGAGGTAGCCGACGGTCTGCGCGGTGACCCCTTAGTACTTGGTCTGTGCTCATGAGCACGAGTAAGAGCCGGCTGCAGACCTTGAGGCCAGACCAAAACTTGTAGAGTCTCGAAAGAGCAAAGAAAGCTACGAAACCAAGGATGGCATCGATCATATGCATGGTGGTTGAAATGCCAGGGGTAATCTCAGCCAGCGGCGTAAGTATGTCCATGTCATACACTCCGGCAGCTTCCATAATGAGGATGGCCCTAACTCTGTATGACGGAACAGCAATATAGACCCCCGGGGAATGCGGTCACCATTCAATCGCAGGACTCAGACTCAAGATGTATGTGCCGACGCTCAAGCTTGGGAGCTGAGTATTGTTAACACATCTACTGTCAGGTAGATATCTAGTTAGCAGAGGATTCCCCAGTTAAAGCCAAAAAGCAAGCAGTGTATCTCCTGCTGGCGGTGGCGAGTGCTGTAGTAGTGGGCACCATTGAATTTAGGTATCGCCGCATATAATGTTGGCCATCGCATGCCGAATGTGCTTATGCCGGATAGAGTCAAGAGATGTCACGGTGACGATGACTGACAACAAGCGGTGAGTCGAAGAAATCAATGCCCAGCCCACGCCCAGCCGTAGACGTGGGGAGAAAGTGTACCCATGTTTGGCGCCTCTTATCCCTGAAGGAGCCGCTCCGGCAGAAATGAACAGAGATCTACGGCGATTTCCTGGGCGTGGTTGTTCGTAGCAAGTCCGCCGCGCGTTGTAGGGGGAGGCGAGTAGCAGCCCGTCGAGCCTGAGACTGAGGGATCTCACAAAGGCCTGTTACTGGTCTGAGCAGGTCTGCGGATGCTGTATGAGCATAGAAACGGCTTGGAAAGCATAATTATCACGAAGAGGTGAAGCAGGGAATACAAGAGCTGAAGGTATTGACATCGATGATACAATCTAGTACTTACCAAGTGTCTACCTACCAGAATGCCGGGACACAAGGCAGGGAGACTACCTATTAATATTACATAAACGACTCTCCACGAACCTCGACGATTATATTGATCGTCATGATGATCACGTAGGAGATAATCAGCCCCACGCCGAATCGTTTGGATAGCAGATATCCGTTGAGCGGGACGAAGATGAGGGTGGCGACGAGTAGGAACAGAAGGCCGATGCAGCTGACGAGGAGAGTCCTGGAGAAGTCGAGGGGATAACTATGCCCCGTCTGATGGATAACGACGGAGCCTGATATGCCGATCCCGAGAAGCATGTTCAGCATAGGGCTGCCGAAGCACGCCGCAAAGCCCATAATAGGCGCGAATACGGCGACGGTGACGTTGGCGACGAGGTCTGCGAGCGAATTTCCGACAGCGAACACGGTGAGGCCGATGATTGCGTCGGACAGTCCAAAAATGAGACCAAATGTCTATCATAATTCACACACGATCAATCAGCTTTGCTGCGGGAGATCAACGTAAGCCATGTATAACGTACCTGGAGCACGCGGACGACTTCGTCTGCGATAGCCATGATCCACACCATGGCAACACAGAAGCCCATCAAGCAAAGCGACACCCTCGTGGGCATGTCCTGCCCATTCTTTGAGAAGCAAACCAGGAGCGTCGCAGCGGATACCCCCAGAACGGCGGCACCGAGGTACCAGTATAGAGCATGCGAAGAGGTGCCGAACAGCACGGCCGTGCAAAGCAACGGGCCTAGCACACATTGCGTGGCGGCGAGCCATTGGTTGAACTCGATACTCTCGATGTCCTTGTGGATCTCTGCTTCGGATTCTAGGACTTGGTAGAGTCCCTCCTGTTCCACATCGAGAAGTCTCCTATCCTCGGATGGTCGAGGCGTAGGATAGGCATCTTCTTGTTGTTCGGTGAGTATGACCGGGACGGTCACCGTCAATAAGAATACGGCGGGGGCGGCGACTATGGATGTTATCCTGCCCAGAATGCTCTTTTTCTGGAGTGATTGGAGAGTGGGGAAGAGGATGGTAAGGACCTCTGCAAAGGTTTCAAAAGCCTGCTCTTGTCGGGTCTTCAAAGGCATTTCCGTTAGCGTCTCCGGCGTATGTGCGGGAAGCGGAATTGAGAAAGCAGACGGGGAGACAGTGGGCGAGAGATCAGAAGTGGGGGAGTCGGGAGCGGGCGAAATGGAAATGATGGGGGATGGGAGTGGCCTGCGGGACATGTCTGTTACGACACTCCTCGACATGTGAGCCAACGGCCTGTCGTCGAGTGGCATGCCTAGCACTGTGTCCCAGGGGTCGTGTTCCTGTGATTCATGTATAACCGGCGTTCTAGCTCCGCCATGCAACCATGAATGGCGCATGCTTATTGGGCTGACGGGTCTGTCGAATGTATCCAAAGCAGACGAATTTGCTTCGCGTTGGAGCGCATTGACAACGGAGCGGAACTCGAGGGCTCCGAGGAGAGAGAACGAGGGTAGGTTGGGCGTGTACGGGGTAGAATAGGATGATTTTCGACTTAGTGGTATGCGGGTCGTAGAGGGCATGCGAATCTGCGCGGGGCCTGGTGAGGGCCGCTCTGGTGGACTTGAATGAGATCGAAGCCGGCCCGTAGGCGGTGCAAGTAGATCTTGAGCTCCTGATTTATGACCTAAGCCATCAGAACGCCGTAGCCATACGAACTATCAAGTACTTACGATCATTAACATCATCTCTGTATGGTTCGGGCGACTCGTCGTCGTCATCACGATATTCACTACGAACTAAGTCTTCGCGCAGTTGTATACGATCTTGCCTCGCAGCCCACCAGGACCCAGCGATGACAATGAAAGCGTACGTGACGTAGATCCCGATCAACGAGGCTGCCTCCCATTTCGTTATGACCTCATCGCTGAGGAAAATGACCAATGCGCAGACAGAAGCGGTGAAGAATCCGGCGTCTCGCAGGAACGGACCTCGTGGCACATGAAACGGTTTAACGATACACATGCACCCGACAACAACAGAGACGATAAATGAGGCAGCACCAACCAGCTCGCCGATGGCAAGGCTTCCAGAGCTGGTACGCATGGCAGCGAATGTCGAAAATAAGTCGGGGCTGCCATTTCCAAAGGCAAGAAAGGTGACACCGGCGACATTATGACTCAAGCCAAACACGCTGGCGATGGTACCGATATTGACGCAGAAGAAATCCGAGGCTGTGATGCCGATGAAGGAGAATAGGAATATGAGCCAAAAGAGTAGGAGACCTGTGCAGATGGCGTGAGTTGAGACGTATGTAGGCATGGGCGCAAGATATACACACCAAACTTGATGGGTCGTATTGGGGGCTTGGTGCAGAAGTAATCTTTGAGGTAGGGAATATTAAGAACCGTCTCTTCGGGCGAGCAGGCATCTTGAACGTGATCGCACTGCAACTCTGCGGGAAACGACAGGGGTGCACACTAGCAGGAGCGTTAGGTCCATCAGGTGAGGACGGAGCACTGAGATCATACCTCGGACTGCCTCTTTGAATGAAAATGAGTACCATTTCGCACGCTGTCAGAATTCCACCTATTCCTAGATGCGGCTGCGGGAAAGGAGTGGTGTAGCGACTGAGTATGACCGTATCTACTTTGCGCCCAGAGAATACAGTTGATGGCGAGAGCTGAAGCAACGATAACTTTTGCGGTGCCAGAGTGCATGGAGGGAATGAGCCAAGCCGGAAGAGATAATGATCGGGCAGAGGCTCGGAGATGGGTTCATGTAAGGAGTGGGCGAGCGCCGCTCTGACGCGTTTACGCGAAGTACACCGGATGCAAATTCAGACCTCAAAGGCTCAGTCTTTCGAACTCGTTGTGAGCCCCGGCTTGCACTCTCGCGCTTTGTAGCACTAAGCTGTTTTAAGATATATACGAGAGCCATGCTAACTCTAGAATAGTGCTTTACTGAAATGGGACCGAGCTGCAAAGCGCAAGTCAAGGCCTGCCGAGGCCTTGAGATTGAGGCATTTGCCACGATTCTGTGTCCAGGCTATTTTCAGAGGCCAAGATCTTCTTCGTCGCTCATATCCGCCCGTACTGGCCCGTACCTCGGGGTGGCAGACTGCAAGGGGAGAAGACAGGGAGCTTCTTGGAAGCAATGCGTGCGCCGTGGATCCAGGGTTGCGAGATCGGTAAGGTAGGCCGCATCCATACTCATACGAGCTCGGCAAACGGCCGAGCGTGTGACCAAATGTGACATCACTGCCACCGCGACTCAACGCCCGCGATGAGCCGAGCATGAGTTCAACCATAGATTACAGTAAAACTCGCGGGGTATAGGTGTATAAAGTACATTCTAGTTGTTTTGAGCTAGTAATGCATCAACCCAGGCGATAAATCACGGAACCTGGGCCTGATTAAAAACCGGGCTGCATCAAGGTGGTCAAAATACTCAACGCTTGTGCAGAGCTGGCGAAGCGAGGGGACGCCACGGCGCGGGCAATAAAAAGAGAGGCGAGGCGCACGCGGCATCAAGGAAAAAGGCTCCGCAGAGAGGAGTTTGGCGCTGAGGTATACTTACACCTCGTGAATCCGCGTAAGTACTTGCAGCGTCGGTGTACTATATATACTTCAAGTCTGCCAATACCATGCGCGCCGAGCAGCAAGAAAACAAGAAGTAGAATTGAGAGGTTATCTCATATGATGCACTCGAAAGCTCTTGCTCCCCACCGGCGCTGGCGCCCCGTCCCGAATCCTTTCTTAGAGCCGAGCTGAGTGTGATGCGCTTATATCTGTTCAAGACGGAGTTTGTTGGTTTAAAGTGTGCCTATTGTTCAAGCTTACCATATTCTCGTTATCCTTGTGTCTCCCGTCCCCTCGTCGTGTTGGTATGCCGGATTTCTTCGACCAATCGTACAGGACAGTAACAGCATGCATCATGCGCTTGCTGACATAATAATCACGCCGAGCCCGGCACTTCACGCCAAGAGCACGAGTGCGGAGAGCTTCAGGCCCTCCACACCACGAAATCAAAAAATCCGTCCGCAGAGATGTCTTCGGGGAGGTCGTAAAAACATTTCTCTGCGGCCAGATTTTTTGCTTATGCCCCCGAGAGGCCGTGAAGCTCAAAAGTCACGCTTCTCCCTATGAGTTGCATCCGATCTCGTATGAGTATGGATGCGGCCTACCTTAGAAATATTACTGAATATTGTCCGACGTCAGCTGCAGCCCACAAAGCCTTGCTTCCGGGAGCGGTCTGTGCGTCGTTCGGGGAGCTATAAGTAGGATCCCAGGCGCATGGTGATTCCCCATACTTACCTTGATGGCATGTACGCCTTCATGTACTGCGTTCATGAGCGGTGGAGACTGGCCATAGCACGGTGACCCATTCGGACCTAGCTGGTTTCTGCCGTTTGTTCAGTCCAACGGGCTGAGCACTGTCGTAATATTTTCCTGTCTCACTTCGGCCTTCTGGCTGGGTGAGCCGATCTTTTTACGCTCTAGTAACCCTAACCCTAACCCCCACCCACGAATCGGCCGCCGGAGCTTGCGATTCCTTGTTGCAATTCAGAGGCTCAGATATTCAGGCTACGTTGCCCCCTAGGAAGAAAATTTTCATACTTGATCATCAGCTACATGTACATTTATAATCCAAGTAAATCCGTTATTGTCGTTCAATCCAAATATGAGATGTGAGTTGGCGCCTATGCCTACTCTGCTTCTGCAGCTGTGTCAACATTGGCTGATTCGGTGGAAAAAGTTGATGCTGTCCAGCCATAGCGTCGCTTCAGGCGTGCACCGGTCCTATGAGTTTGGTGGGCCAAGCACTGTCAGCCTGGGCCTTGACTGGGATGCACGGACGTAGCCTTACCATCTAATCAGGACTGGACTCAGCGTAGAATCTGGGTGGGGCTGTTATAAAGGGTAGGGGTTAGATGGCGCGGTAATAATTGGTATCAACGTCGGTAAAGTGGCGCATACGCGGTGGAAGCTTATGGGGCGGGCGTCCCCGACCAGAGGATCAAAGCGAACAGAGGAGCCTTCCGTCTGTATAACGTCGAATCCGGCTTGCGCCATAGCCTAGTGATAGGTAGAAAGTTGAGCAAGGCATGCGTAATTTTGTTCCGGGGAAAATCGAACCTTTTCAAAATCGCCCCACCTAATTTGGCCTGATTTCTCCTCGTGTGAGAGCAGCCGCTGAAAGATCTACAGCACCCAGAAGAATGTGTCAGAGTTGCACAAGCGTCGTACCTAACCGTTTACCTCGATCGTCTTGTGACTCAATTTCGATAAGTTGGGGATGAACGGGTGATCTTCATCGGCCTCTTTGTCTTCAGGGGGTTCCGCGGCGTCGTTGGGGGAAGGCCGAGGCGCTTTCTTTTTCTTGCCTTTACCCTTGCGTTTGGTTTTAGGCGCTTCTGTTGGACGGGGAGGCGCCCTGGCCACCTCGTCTTGGCCTGGTATCGCCACCGGAATGGAAGACTCGGACGGCTGAGCCGCAGGCGCGGGAGTGGGTGCTGACTCTTTTCTCTCATGTTCCACCCTGTAGAACTCCTTGAGGAACTCTCGCGAGTAGCGCGGGCGTTCCTCATGGTCCGGGTTGACGAGCCCGTACATGTCTTTCAGGCTACCCGGTGTGCCCTCGAGCTGTTCTGCCGCCTCCCATAGTGTGGAGTCGATGTACATCCAGAGATGGTCGTAGTGTGGAACAAGCTCGTTGGTTGCAATGATAGTGTCAAGCCCCGGTCTTCCGTCCAGAGAAAAGACTACCTCAAGCCATTGGTTGGCTTGGGATGCAACAATGGCGTCAAGTTCTCCGTACAAATCGAACCTGGGGGTAGGCGGCAAGCGCTGGAGCTTGGACTCGGGGATGGCGCAAAGTGTCGTAAACCAGCTTTTCGAGGCGCCGCTTTTGTTGGCCTCGGCGACAAGCTGCTTCAGCTCTTTTCCAAACGTGGTGTCCACAAGGCCGCCAACGAATTCACTAACTTTGAATTCAAGTATCTTGCGGTGAGCAAGCAACAAGAGAAAAGTACGGCTTCAACAGGCATACCGATGCCGAAGTCACCGAGGCAATCAAACGCGTCGGCGGTAATCTTGCTCGCTTCTGTGTGTTTTTGCTGCCATAAAACAATATAAGGGGTGTGGAGATACTGACAAGGGCAGAGGAAATGTGCTCACCAAAACCGGCCACAGCGCGCGCAAAAGTGTCGACGGGTTCGATTCTGGACCACCTTCTCGGAGCAATGAAGTCAGGACAAGTTCGATAGTACCATCCTTGGGGTTGCGTGCTTCTGGGTTCGCGAGGTTTGGATGGATGGCGGCAGAGCCGTTCTCCTGAGGGTAGAAGGCATTGTATCAGTATGGCATGGAAGACTAGATAAGACGGCATTCACATCGCGCCTGCGAATGAAGAATGGCTTGAGATATTCGCTACTGGTCAAAAGTTGGTCCAGCTTTCCGCCGAGCCACTTCTGTAATTCTTTGCAGGCGAGGACTACCCCAGCCATATGGCCAAGTAAGCTGCTGTCTTGCTTAAGCGCGGCCATAACAGATGATGGTGTCTTTCGTCCTATCTTATCAAGATATTCGAAGAGCGAAGAAGCTTGGGACCATGCCGCGTACTGGAGCTGTGTCAAATGCAAGATAAAGCGCGTTTAATATTTGCATTAAAGAATGGGGAGCGGGACATACGTGTAAAATATGAAGCCGTGAGCGCATGGCGTCCGTCCGGGCCTGGCTGGCACGCATTGATTCAGGAAGTCCCAAATTCGGAGATATGATTGTGCTGTTTGCCCTCTCTTCTAAGCTCTTGAAGTATAAAGCTGGTTGCAAGCGCCACGCTGCAATCTCGTCGCATATAGCGTCCTAATAAAAATCGCCCTGTCCAATTTAGAGGCTTGTCAGTCGCGTACTCATCCGTACTCACGAACTCGGAGAAGGCAATGCGGCGTAGTTCTAGGAGCATCCAAGGTGAATATTTTGCGTCCGCACGCCAAGATATCATAAAATATATACCATCCCAATTTACATTTGGAATCTTGGCTCCCTTCAGCGTTTCCTCTAGGGAAGCGTGTAAAGAAAATATCAATACGCAGAGAATCTTGTGGGGGCTCACCGCCGCATCGCTATATTTGGTGGGATGAACAAAGATGGAGTGAAACAATGCGATATGCAGAGCTCACAGCTAACCAAGCCGATGACGCTTCTCCGCGTTTTTTGACGGGCGCCGGAAGAGTGCGTACCGGGATAGCGACTTCTTTCTCTGCCGAAAACCGATAGTATTCCTGCAAAGCCAAGTCCGATACGCCTGCTCAACAAGGTTAGTGCCTACGGAGAAGCAATACCAAGCTAATGGACCCCACCCAACTCGTACTTCATGAGTGAGATTCAGTACTTTTTCATTATGAATGTGCTGAGCCACATACCGCTGCCTTGTTGAACATATCTACGTTCCCGGTCGATGTGCCATATCGTCTTCTGGGGCCTGCGTAACAAAGCGCAAGTATCTGCGGAGTTTGTTCGCGGTACTGTTCCTGCATCCTGTGAGTATGGACATCATTACGACTCAGAAGATACGGCAGGATGAGTAGAGATATTACCATTCCTCGAATTGCTTTTTCCCCTCGGGAGTCTGGCAGTAAGCTACGCTGCTTGCGAACCACTCAGCGAGAAATACGCTAAGCGTCCCCCATCGCTTGCGGCGCTCGACATGGATACGGCGACTTCGGCTCTCCGGTCAAACCATCGTCGCTCTACGAGTTATGGCGAACTTACTCTTTCAATGCTCTCGACATTTGTGCGTGAGGTTGGTGCGATCGGGGAAGGATCAATGTAGATCACGACTTCAAACTCAGCTTGAAGCTTCTTTTCGGGCTTTGAGCGGAATTTGAATTACCAATCGCAACTAACCCTCCTTCCAGCTTGCTTCCAGCCTCACCTTGCTTCACCCGGCCCAGACTTCAATCACCCACTATCAGCGCCCACTCCCGGGCTTGGGCTAGCGTATATCCAGCACGTGAAAAGGAGTGAAATATGGCTTAAGATGGCACCGCTCCGCTGCAAGACCGGGGGAAACGGCCTTGTTCAGTTTGGTAGATGTGACTGGCGCGCGTTAGGCTCCTTTCCTTGATCACTTTTAAGACCCAACTCCTCACACAGGAGAGCCACCGTTATTTGAGGGCCCAGGTGTGCTATTTTCGGTCCCCGGGCTATCTTGGCGATATGATGGCCAGCTAGACGCTGGTTTCAAGAGCCCTCGGACCTGTGTACTCGCAGCCACTTTCAAGGTCTCAAACGCGGCCTCAAGCGCGAACAGCTACCATACTTAGTGAGCGTTTATATTACCACTGATAGTTAAAATTCCAGATATAGTCATTGATTGGCTAATATAGTGACGTATCTGGGCATAAGGGCTGAATACCATATATCATGCGTCACCATGCTTTGGAATTCCAAATCCCACTGTGGATCGTCTTATCTACTGGAGCCGGGCTGCGAGCGCTGCCCTCAACTATCACCAATCCCTTCATGTGCTATTCCTGTCATGCTTTCCCAGCGCTTTGACACTACCATGCGCTTCGCTCGTGGTTCCTCATGGCCGCCCTTCCAAGCATTCTCCTTCCCCTTCGTCAACCGCTTCCTCGCGAAATCCTATCGAAGCCTGAGCTCGATAGGTATATCATCCTCCCGAACACTCGCCGCCCCTTCGAACACAGCACCCAAACCCACAGCCGATTCAGACGTGCCTTTTGCTGCGTTTCTGGCGCTCCACAATGGCGGGTTTTACACGAACAGTCTCGATGACAGCCAATCCTTGTACAGGGGCACTCTCACGTCTTCATTATCCCTCAAATTTGTGAAATACGCTTTCGACCTTGAATCGGGCGATGTGATGTGGTTGGCTCTTCTGAAAGAAATGATGGGCCGATCGGCGCTCGAGGTAATTCGACCAAGTACAAAGTCCCTCCTTGCCGCTGATGTAAATCTTCGTATCAGACTTTTATATCCACATGTTCTTCGGAAACAGAAACATCTCGTACGGCGCTTGGTGTACCTGCGTTCACTGGCTCACTAAAAGGCATTGCGACTGAAATGGGGCAGTCCAGTGCTGCCGGGTTTGAGCTGATTACAACGTAAGCTGCCACCATCATAGCAATCGTGTTATGATCGTGTTCTACCCCAGCTTCGTCTTTTAGATCCTTGCAAATGCGCGCGAATGATCTACAGCGTTCAGTGGCTGCCATCGTCTCGCTTTATTCTCTGGTTATCCCAATCTTGTGCATTCCTACCAAACATCCTGACCTCCCTTTTGCTTTCGCTATATTCAACTCGCGCGCACCTACTCAGCATTTAGGCGCCCCTGCATTTCTGTTTTTCTCAACTGGGCATGCAGCTGCGGCCTATATGGATGATTTCTTCAATACTGCTCCTTCGCCCTCTACTGAAAAAGGGAAGGGTCCGTCTCAACCATTGCCGGATTACACCGCGCACATATTCACCTCGATGAGGAGCGCCTCCACCTCTGCTAGTGTCGTGGTCTCCGGTCATAACGGGGCCTCGTCTGGGGAAGATGTCCGAGATAGACCATTGTCTATGCCCAAGAGCCGCTTCCTTGACATGGTGCGCATAGTGCGCGCGCGCGAACCCTTTCCAAGCACCTCCCAAGCTCTGTCTGAAGGCCACTCCGAAGAAGCCACGAGTTCCACGCCTTTGGAGCTCATTGGCTCACAGTTGCGTCCCGACGCCTCGGGGCCGCACTCTGAGGCATCGTTCTCTGCTTCCTGTTCCACATCCACCGCCTCCCTTCCATCTCAGAACCGGCTGAGGGCTCGGCTGAGGAACATATCCAACTTGCACACGGCCGCTTGCGAGGGACGATGCCGTTGTTCGCGAGAGGCGAGGGCAGCTCGAGCGTGCTCGCTGCCCAGGGACTCGCCGAGTCTAACAAGTCTTTTCACCATTTATCGGGCTCAGGAAACAGCGTCTTTCAGTAACGAAGACACCCCCACGCGTCGTCAAGATGCGAAAACGCAGGCAGATCCAGCTTCGAATCCCGCCCACGTACCGCCGACTGAAACCTTGGAGGAGGCATACGAGTTGGCTCTGAAGTTTGCTCAACAGTACGATGAAGAAGCTGCGCAACAGAAAAAATGTCAGACTACAGCGGTTCCGGTACAGAAGCAGTTGGAATGTACTATTTGCCTGGACGCCCACCCAGAAGATTTCGCGATCGCCTTACCGATGTGTGATCACGCATTTGGTCGCGATTGTCTCCAGCATTACATCGTGTCCCAGTTGACTGCTGGCCACTACCCCATCATCTGTCCTGCTTGTATGGCGGAGAGAGCTCAGTCTCCTAGCAGTTGAGAGCAATCTTCCATTCCCACACTGGGTTATACTTAATTGACATTCATAGGGATAACTGAGGAAGTTCTCGACCAGGTGACACTCTCTGAGGCTGAACATTTGCTCTGGAAGGAGCTCAAATTGGATGTTGTCTCGGTTAAGTTATCTTGCCCTCAGTAAGTGACGTGATGGAATCTATTGCGAGCACACGCTCATTTCCTCGTCTTAGATGCAACCACTGCGTTCGTATTGACCGCGGGGCCTTTGCTGGTGCTCCTACTGTTGTGTGTCCTCGGACACAATGTAGCGCTCGCTGGTGTAAAAGCTGCTCGCAACTTACCGCTCCGCAAGTGGTACACACATGCGATGGATCGGCCGAATTTGATAGGCTCATGTTAGCCCAAGGGTGGAAACGTTGTCCTGGTTCGTACACACCTCTTTCCCAAAATTTATGCGATCGGCATGGCTTAGTCAATTCTACTATCTGCCAACTAGGTTGCACTATCCCAGTTGAAAAGACTAGAGGTTGTAACCATATGACCTGCGGCGCGCGTGGTTGCAACACGTATGTGCCCCTTCCTACCTATCTTGCGGCTGGATTGTTCATATCTTCAAACAAAAATAGGCGCTTCTGTTGGCAATGCGGAAAGCTGGTTGTTCGTTCCCTTGACACTCAAGAAATAGCTAGGGCCGTACACGCACATTTTGGTACTCCTTGCCGGGGCTGACCGTTTATCGGAGCTCTGCTGTATGAATCTGAACCCAGTACTAAACACTTTGTGCGTCCCATTCAACATTTCATTTCACTCGTGGGCGCGGACCGTTGGACATGTAGTATAGCGACATAGCTAAACATGCGACTCACCCAGATACTTTCGCAGCAACTATTCGACTGTAAGAGGACTAGCGATCGAAAGCGTTCCAGCGAAAACAAATCCACTAAACACCCTTTGGTGCCTTCGAACTATATTGGCAGAACTCGTGTTGCGCCACGCATTGACCCATCATCTTCTTTGAGATGAGGGTCGTGCGATCTGGTTGTTGGACTAGAGCCAAAGCCGGAGTTGCGGTACTGTCCGGTGTAAAAGACGCCTCTATAAGAATTGTGCGCTTGTGTTCCAGGAGATTATGAAGCGATAACACAAAGACGAGTGTCGCGTAAGGTGCGTTTGTATTTGTCGAAGTTGCATTCAGATCAAAGTCCTATGACGTCCTAGCATCTCCTTATTTCAGCACCAACAATCCAAATGCTCTCCCTCGAAGCCATGCGCCACACGTCAGCATGATACCTATTCTGAGCGGATCCGTATATCCGAGCGATTCTTTCGGGCTCTTTTCGGCCCACCGATGCCTCATATAATGTTACGACCTGGCCAACCTGGTCGATGATCTTCTCATCTCTGCTCGATGACCCCAGCAGGAGAGATTTCGATTGACCAAGCTGATGGAAATACCGAAGGCAAGTTTTATCTTTCCCCAAGTCAGGAGCGAACGCCAATACCGCCGCTGCAGGAACCGAGCGGGTGATGGCCCGCCTTTTCCCAGACCATCCAGAGTGGCATTCCTCCGCAGCCCTCTTCAACTACGCTCTTATGCAAGCGATGGTCCTCCCCGAAGAAGTCCCGCCCCCTAAGCGTATGGGAGGGGTCGCCGTATGGGACTCTGGCGCCATCTCGACGATAACTCAATGCATCGTCAAGGTCCCCAACCTCACCGTGGACGCCCAGAATGCCACCACGAACGCCCCAGACCTCATCAACCAATTCTTCGCCGAGATGCGCGTATACCGCACCGTCGGCTTTCATCCCCAGCTCCTTCGGTTTCTTGGGGGTGTTGGGGGAATTGGTTTGGCACTAGAGCGTGTTGACGGGGATCTGCTCCACCGTCGTCTAACGCAACCCGATATCCCCGTGTCCATGAAAGCGGACTGGGCTAACCAGATCATCGCTGGCTTGGCACACATCCATTCCTTCGGGCTGTCCCATGGGGAGCTGTCCACTCACACCATCTTTATTGGAGGCTCGCCAGACGCCAGAAGGACGACCGTCAAGCTTATCGATTTCGGGAGGAGCAGAGTGGTTGGGGAACCGGTCTATCTGACCAGCCCCCCATTCGCCGCGCCCGAGGTACTCCGCCAGGAATCAGATGTTGATGGTATCCTGGCCGACGCGTATTCCTTCGCTATCGTCCTTTTTTGCGTCGACGCGGGCCATTTGCCGAGTTTTTCCCCGGGCGAGGAGCAGATAGATGATGCTCTGCCAGACCTCACGAGCGTGACCTTATTCGAACCGCTCATTCGGAAGTTCCTACGGGGCCGAGCTACGAGACCGCGGGTTCAGGAGAGTGACCGCGTGGCGTTTCCGGGACATCCTAGCTCGCTACTATGATTCAGAAATCCAGTTCCCTCCGCTACTCTGCGGATACTCATGCGATTCCTATGAGAGTGGGATGCTACCTGAGCGAGGAAGACTGAGGTATGAGTGAAACCTTGAGTGGTTGCACTTCCGTGTATGATGACATCGTACGTTAGGAATACGGAATCCGAGGGCTGGCATGCAATGTGTTACTTGTGCTTATACAATAGCGGGATACCAAATCCTCCGTAACCCATGTCCATTCCATTTGAACGTACACTCGCCTCGTCAATTAGCACCTTCGGGGACGGTGGTCCCTCAAAGATAGTAACGATCACCTAACAAGGAGATAAGTTACATAACCTAGTGAAGCAGTACCTACGCGCGACGTACCGATACTCCCCATGCCTGGCTCGATAGGCCAAGTGCGTCTGCGCTCGCCTGTTTCAGACGACACCCATCCTTCGCCAAGACCATCGTCCAGTGCCCCGCAAACAATCCGCACATCCGGGAATGCTCTTCGGATAACTCGGATGCCACCTCCTCGAGCAACAATGAACGCAAGGTACACGATGTGCTCTTGCTTTACGCCATGGTCGAGCAGGACTCTGAGGGCCATCAAAGCACTAGCACCAGTTCCAATCTATAAAAAATCGTCAGGCTATTGTCTAGAAGGGACCTCTTCCAGTGTATTTTACCTGCGCGTCCAACAAAAAGACCCACGCATCACCGCTCTTCCTTCTATCTGTGACGCAAGAAGGGAGCATGGTGTGCAGTAGAATCGGTTCTCCGGTCGACGGATGCGATTGGATAAGCAACGAGCCCAAGCGCACGTCCCGGATAACCCTGCTCAGCCCTCCCTCGAGGGGACCACCAGACCCGACGATTGTCACGCCGCAAACGTCCGTAGCAGTTAGCTTCATACCCTTTGCAGTCACGCCTACAGGTGTAGTCACGCTGATTGGGCTGAACGGGAGTAATTCCATCGATTTCTCCACAACAAGGTTCGCAAGTCGATCTGCGAAAAAAACGAATTCCCCGCGACGTGTTGTGCGGTCCCGCAATACTGTATAAATCCCCTGCGTGATGTCGCAGTGACCAATGACATCAGTGTAACCCACAGCTGAAAAAAGTGATGGGGTTCTACTTTCAGCTGTGGTGTTCGTGGAAGCACAATCAAGTTCGGCCCTTCGAGCTCTTCTTCGAGGACGGTGCCACCCGCGGCGCCCAGTGGGAGGTAACGATCTACATTAGCCATTCTTTCCCTGAATCGAACTGAACGAGCAGTAAGTTTTCCTCGGAGATGGTTTGAGATCAAGTCGACTGCCACGGAGTTGTTGTGGCCCGGGACAATCTATGCAGAGGGAGTGAGGCAGAAGGAACGAGAACAGAACGCTAGTCATACAATATCTGCAAATTTGCTCGAAGGCTGCACAAAGTTGTCATAGGAAGGTTTGACAAATCGGAGGTACCTTGAAATACCTAAGTAGAGCCGCGCAAAGCTTGAAGCTAGATGTAGCTTACTGGTCTAGTACACCTTCGACTGTCCTGCCTCTTTCTTTGACATCTCGTTTAAGCCTTCGAGCCAGCATGAGATCGCTGTCACACCTATATGGAAAAAGGTTCTGAGGTTCGAAGTCAAGCCAGGTAACGGTTCATCCCATACTGAACAAAGATCTAGGGGAGTTCAAATTGGCTTCAAGACTTCGCGATATCAAGGACACGTCTTATACCTTCAAGTCATACAAAGACCGCATTATCGGATCGTGGAGCGACAGTATCCCTAGCATGTTCGGGCGATAAGCTGCAATAAATCCAAGAAAATAAAGCCAGACACAAACCCTCGACAATAATGATTGCGGCGCCATAAAGGTACTTTGTCTCTTTCAGCCGTTGATGCTCAGAGAAGCTATAAATTGGTACATTTGCTTGTTTACAGCTTTTCAGGTCGGCCAAGCACTACCCACGAAGTTTCTCCTCGTAGTTGGTCTTAGTAACCCAGTGATAGGCTCAGGAGAGAACGCACAGACGCAAATAAACCCGTGTCGATCGAGTTGGGGTGGTCAAAATCGAATTCATTTGCATGGGCGATTTTGACATCTTCCTCGCTCAATCGATTGTAAAAACTGTCCTGTCGGATTGGATGGACATTGGACAGATTGAGCGCGGACGGGGACAACGACGTACTTGTGAAAGAACCACGACTGTGGGGACAGAGTCTAGGGATTGCACTTGTCAAGCACACGAGCCTTGGTTAGCATGGCCCTGGCATCGGCACCTTGGCAATATACTCACCTATTTGACGAGCTACATGGGTCTTTACGAGTATACCACTGAATAAAGAAAATTCTGTGTCGTATTGGTGAGAGGCAGACCTTGCCGCTGGCAGATCCACCCGCCACCGCGATAACAAACGCGTCGGAGAGCGGTTTACCATCTTCACCGTACCATGGAGGCCGTCCATGAGATGTGAGCAGTATCGTATTCTTCCTCGTGTTCTGGGTGTAGGGGCGCAGAGGCTCCAGGAGTGAGTCTAGCGCTGTCTTTGGCATCACGGTCTCCTGCAGGTGGTGGTTCAGCACAACTCGCTTCGCCGTAGCGTCGTCGAAAACGATCGCGATCTGGGACACGCGCTCACGTCTGATTAGATAAGCCTCGCTCGCACCACCAAGCTCCAACTCACCCTCAGAACAAATACGCACTCGCCCATTCTTGAACTCGTGTGCAAGGTGCTATAGGGTGCCGTCTCATAGATCATGGATCATTTCCTATCTCCGGTAAATTGCTTCGGTGAGAGTAGTCGCTCGGATCGCGAAATGACAGCCGTTTTTTCGGAACTGGCGCATCTTCGTCCGGCTGAGCGACTCTCTCTATATATCTTTTTGCTAAGACGGTTGCTCGGCAGACGTCAGGGGAAGTGTATGCGTGGGAAAACTCTAGGCCTCAGGAGGTCATGGGTCTGCTTATGGTTCAGCAATGAGCTTGAGTTTGAATACCGCCTTTGGAATTGCTCCATACGCTCGTACATGAAATGCATTCCGAGGCTGGGCTCTGGAAACAATAGTGGGCCGTTGGGCAATGCAACAGCAATCCCGATAGGTTCCTGAAGATGCCAGGGTGCTGTGCGCACCGCACTAGCGAAGTCATGATAATGGCGCAAAAAGATAAAGGCGGTCCTTTTGGCAGCAGAGGTACGGAGATTCGCTCGGCCCCATGGATATGCCTTCATCATTCTGCCTCGCTGGGTGGGCTACTTGGACGCATTGCGGGCTGGCACGCGTGCCGCAGCTATTAGCTGCCATGATAGTAAGCACTGTATTCTTGCAAAAACAAGCGCACTGCGGGTAGAAAGCATGCGTCGCAAAAAAGCTGTTCTCTCTAATTCAATGTCGCACTACTTCTTACAGGAGCATCCACAAGTCATCAAGATACCCTCAATGCTTGCTCCTTGTGCGGATGCCCGAGAATTCTCCAAGGAAAAGGCACGCACGGGCGAATGGGATCCGGAAAGGGGCTATTAGACCATCATTTTGGTGCCCGCACAAACGCTCGTCGCTACGACTGGGCGGTACTAACGCTACCAATTTGTTTGCTCTGCCAAGGCTCCGGCGCGCCGGTGATTCGATTTACTGGGCCCACATAACTTCTTCCTCCGCATTCTCCCAGCCCTGGTTCCTCAGCTCAGGGATAGAAAGGGATGTTGGAAGAGTAGGTAAAGCATTGTCGCGACTTTCATTGTACTGTGGTGATGGTCCCAAGGCCCCACGAAGGCCACGTAATTTATTGGCAATCACTTCCATTGATCGCACTGCTGAACAATCGATATAGAGTAATAGAGCATCGCTGTGCTTTGACCAGCGATGCGGACGCCGATTCTTCCCTTGGGCACGAGTAAATTATGATAAAAAAACGGCGTACTTATATAGATCTGCCTTTGTTCCCTTGGCTCGAATCCCACACCTCCATTCTAATACTCTGCGCCCTCTCTTTCTCGACGCCTTGACTCCATGCCCACTATCCCACTCAGCCAACAGCCGTCATTGCAGGAGATAAATGAGCCTTCAGCAGCCCCCTCTATCAACATCGACATCCCGCAAAACATCAATATGGCGGTGATGGAAGAGCCTAAGGAGTGGGGGTCGATCACCGAAAAACCCCCACCACCATGGCTTCTCCTTTCAGCAATCGTGCAGTGCTTCCCGGACGGACTTGACCCGACGCTCATTCTTTTCAAGGCGGCTCGGAGTCTACTTGAGCAGGATCAAAGCCTGAAAGAAAAGTTGGAGAAAGCATGGAGGACGGAAGATTTCGGGGAAGTGCGCCAGTACCGTATGTCGCTATCTTCGCGGTCCAATGGAGTCAACATTCACTCGAGGATTTTTTTGTTTCCACCCAGCTTCGCTCCAAGCCGTTAGCGCACCAGTGTCAGCACGCTCAAGCTCAAGCGTGATTGGCCGCTCCGCTCCCCCAGCCACCAACGATTCTGGTACGTTAACTGGCTTTTCGATACCCTCCGTATTGCTCACATCACTCAAAAAGCCTCAGTCAGATGCATGCCTACCAGGTCTCTAACGCTTCCGCATTAGCGGTTGCAACGCCATGTGTAAGGCCATCAGCGCATCGACAGCCAGCACACTACAGACTTACCTGAAATTATTTGGAAGCCTATCCATATACCTATTCGAAACAGAAGGACCAAGTCTCCCTAGTATTTCTGCGTCTTTCAGTGTTTGTACAATAGACAATGATAAGGACAGTAACATTCTTTAGATCGTACCTCCCACCTCGGCGCTTTTAAGAAATTTGTCACCCATCAATTACTCAGCTCGCCTGACATTAGCCGAATTTTCTGCAACCAGGAAAAAATAGAAAATGTTAATAGACCATGAGGGAATTAGAGGAGACTGTGAAAAAAATCGTGATGTGCGTGGTCATAAATTCTTGAAAGCTGAGGAGTTGGTCACCCGTGGGCCGTGACGTTGAGTCGCGTCGCGTATTTGCTAAGTTATTTATTTAAGGTTAAGGGCGACGCCGGCAAACTTGCACTTACTCCCCGGCACCTCCCGCTCGATAAGATTTTGACTATGATGCCGCCCTCGGCGACGACGTTTCTTGCGCGCTCCTCCTCTGCGCTTCTTCGCCATCTATCGGCTCTTCCTCCACCGCCTCCCGCTTCACTCGCTTTCTACGCGCTTTCATCCAACGCCACAGACCTCCAGCCGCTCGTGTCGCATCTTTCTTCTCTCTCAAAAGAAAGCATTGGCTGCCTTTCCTCGCCACTTCCGCCATCCCGTCACTCAGCCGCTCCCATCTCCTGTGCAATTGCTTATTTTCCTTTAGCAGGATGTGTTGGCTTTAGATCAGAAATTCTAGGCCATAGAAAAGCACAAGTGGGACGATGGCATAGGCCTGGCGCGGATACTCGGCATGCGCAGCAAGATATGAAGTCGCTGGAACATGCTTTAGGCGACAGTAGCCAGAAATGGGGCGACCTATGGGGAACGAACAGTGGCAAAGCCGAGCTGGAGCTCCCAGATGAGCTGCAAAACGCGCCGTGAGCAAATTAAGGCAAACCACTGCACTGAAGCTATCTAACAACTATCACACGGCATTGGTATTAGGGATATCCACACTTTACTATATTTTACGGACGACGCGCCGGAAGGGCTCATCAAGTCGCTCAACCGTGGTTTCCCGCGTGCAACAAACGTACTCAAATACGCCCCTTCTCCTAGCAATATCTAACGACGCCTGCCTATTGCACCAGCTCTCCCTCGTTGGGTCATCTACGCCCTTTATCACTGGGCGACCGTTCACGCTCCTACGAAATTCTAAAACCTTTTCTGAAGGGGCTGTCGGAATTGCGCTCACGGGTGCGCAGGCCTCGCTGACTAGAGAAACTGGCTTTGAAGGCCTCTCTGCGCTCTCAAAAGCACTCACTGTTACCAGGTTGATCATGTCAGTCACTCAACCCAACGCTTTGTGCTAATGGCCATTACAACGATTAGCTCGCAGTCGAACATGGTTCATACCTTGGACAATGCGAATCCATCGCAGATGCTAGTGAACCTGCTCAACCAAAAGAGCGCACATGGAGCCTCTGCTGCCAACATCAGAAAAGAAGACGAGTATTATCTCGGCCTGTTGCGGTCTGAGGGTGATTCCAATATGGTACGGAGACAAGGTCCTTATCCTCGATTTTCAGCCAGACTAAATATTGCTCTCGGGTTGATTGAAATGGGGAAATAGTGGGAGAGAGTATATCGCATAACCTCGGGCAATCCGTCCAGAGGCTCGCTTTCCATCGAGGGTGACTCAGAGCTGCCGGAAGGAAGTCGAGTACAGGTGACCGGTCTCCTCAATCTTGACTCGTAGATGACCATACTCACAAGGATTGATTCGAACAGTTTCTTTGCAGGTCTGCCGATAACGTCCCAGTTTACTCAGAGCGCCTACTGTCATCGAAGCCTTCAGCGTCGTTGGGGATAGAGATGAGGTATCTCACCTCTCTACCGGACCATGCTTCCGTACCGGTAACAAATGACGGGGTGGGAGATGATGGAGTGACAGTGATTCCAAACGCGTTTGTCGCGTCTAGCGAGAATGGGTTCATATCAGGGGCGCAGTCTGAGTCGGCGCATTCATGGAGATGTTCAATTCCTGGGGGCTGGACTAGTTTGAAGTTCGCGTAGGACTCATGCGTATCACCACTTCATTTGGACGGCAGTCAGCCGCTTCTGGACTTTGTCATTTCAACCTTATGACATTCAGCGCCCCATGAAGAGCCTAAACAAATTTCAAAATACCATTGACCATGAGCGAACACTAACAATGGCATTAAACTATTGGGCCTCTAGATCTGCCGCAGCCTCCCATCGATTTGCGGGAGCGAGAACAGCTTAATTGGAGCTTTCTCACTCATCTGACCTTCAATCATCGCCCCCAGCCAATCCATCGTAATATCTATATCCCTCTTCACGTCGTTGGGATCTTCGCCCGACCTAAGCGCGTCTGTGGCCTGACGCTCGACGATGACCATTATCTCGTCCATGAGGCCCTTCAGCTCTTGGATCACTTTGTCTTCCTCTTCTACGCCAAGCTCATCCTCCGTTTCCTCTCGCTTTAATGGTGCGTTCTTGCGGGGCGCGGAAGCCATTTTCATGAGGGGGGGTGTCGGAGCGTCCGCTGTCGAGGCGTCCGCTGTCGAGGCGTCCGCTGTCGGGGCGTCCGCTGTCGAGGCTTCCGCTGTCGGGGCGTCCGCTGTCGAGGCTTCCGCTGTCGAGGCTTCCGCTGTCGAGGCTTCCGCTGTCGAGGCTTCCGCTGTCGAGGCTTCCGCTGTCGAGGCTTCCGCTGTCGAGGCTTCCGCTGTCGAGGCTTCCGCTGTCGAGGCTTCCGCTGTCGAGGCTTCCGCTGTCGAGGCTTCCGTTGTCGGGGCTTCCGTTGTCGGGGCATCTGCTGTCAAACCCATCAGGAGCTCCTCGAATTCGTTCACCGGGACCTTTCCACCTCGTCGCAGCGCTTCGCCCATACCCTCACGGCGACTTGACTCTGAGTCAGAAGCAAAAGACGCAGGAGCAAATGACACGGGAGCAGGTGCAGATAACGCAGGAGCAAACAACGCCGCAGAAGCAAACAACCCAGGAGCGAACGACGCGGCCAACGATGCAGGAGCGAACGATGCAGGAGCAAACGATGCAGGAGACGCCAACCGCGTCTTTTGCTTCTTGAAATATTCCAGCAGGTCATTCTGATTTTGGACCGCGGTTAACCCTGTCAAAATGAAGGAGGGCAAGTTATAAAAATGTCGAGAGTTGGTGGAATGGCATACGCACCGAGGAAGTACTTGAGCACGATGTTTATTGGGAGAAGTCCAGAGTCTTTATCGAGAGGATCTTTCATGAGGACTGTATATCCTCCGCGACCCTTGGTTATGAATTCCTGGGTTACAATCCTGTAATCGTCATCATCTTTGACCTCTTCGCCTTCGTACTTTAAGCTAGTTATGCGGTCGTAGGCTGGTCGAGCGGGACTCCATTTGACTTGGAATCCCGATATAATGGGGAAGGAGCTGGTAACAGTATGATGGTGTCAACGCCGTTTAATACCCAATGATAAATGAATCAATGTGAAGTATCTAGCACTCACGCTCCAGATCCGCCTCGACCAAGTCCATTCTCCAATGCTGCCCGAAGCTCCTTACCCGTCACTTTAATCACATGGACGGGATCAGGGTACTGCAAGATAGTGTTGAGATAACGAGTAGTGATCTCTCCTGGACCAAACTTGGTGCTTCCGCGTAGGCTACCCGAGGCAAGAAGGACGCCATGGGGGTAACGCTCGAGCCCACTGACCGGACCATCGAGTGCGATCTGCAAAAACTCGAGGAAGATAAGATCGGCCAGCCAGTTCCCAAAGGGGGTCTGGTTCGATCATGGGCACGAATAAGAAATCGAATATGTTGAGATAGGATTGGTGCCAGCATACCTCTTCTTGGCGCACGTTGCGCACGTCCCACGCGTTCAGCGAGTAGCACAGTGGTTCATTGGTTTTTATCTTCAGAGCACTTGCTATACGATCGTAGAGTTTGGCCATGGTAGGGCATGGTGTAACATGTGGGGTGACTTCATGGCGTATGCCTAACATAGGAGTCAGCTTCGGAGATCATATGAGAACCTAGCTTTTAGATACCTTTAATTGACGTGATCACCTTGCGCCGCGCCTTGCCTAGCCTCTTTTCAATGACGAGAGTTATCTCGCTGAACTCGTGGAAGTCCGTGCCGCTTTTGATCATCCTTTTAACCCCGTCGTTAGATTCATGATGGCGCGAGTCTAAACTCGAAGGATGCGGCACATACCTAACACCGTCGTCCTCCGTGCTTCTAGCCTCGAGCTTCCCCGTCCCGGGTACATATAGTGTTCCTTCAGCTTTCCCTCCTTCGAGGTTCACCCAGGCATCGACACCTTTTCCAACATAGTAATCGTGATCGTGGCCGCCGAGTACCAGATCCACGCCATGTTCATCAAGCACGTCCTCAAACCTGTCTTTGTGAGCACCGAGCGCTTTGGCCAGTTGTATATCCTTTTAGCCTGGGCGTTAGCGTCCGCTGATTGTTTCGAATAGATCGCAGATCTTACTTCCTCTACCCTATAACAGATATGTTTGGAGTCAGGATGGGTAGAAGAAGGGAAATAAACACACGTACCCAGAGTGTGTGAGCGCGATGATGATTTCGCATCCATGCTCCTCACGAAGTGAAGCGGACAATCTCTTAGCCACCGTCGCCATGTCTTCATATTGCGAATTTTCAGGAAGTCTATCCTTGGCTATGGTGTCATACCATTGTCTAACCCTCCTTGTTAGCCGCGCTTTCATCGCAGCTTATGTTATGCTACATACTTTTCCACCAATCCGATTATGCCCAGTTTTATACCGGCTCGTTCGAGGACTGTGAAGGGTATGAGAGGGCGCGATGCCTCATTCGTAGTCGAGTCCGTGATGTTGCTTATTATCCACGGCTAAGTAGTAACGTCAATTTTGAGCGAATAAGTAAAATGTAACATCGTTGACCATTATATAAGAATACGTACGTAGTTTGAAGTTGTTGCAAGAGCGCGGAGTTGATCCCACTGTTTAAACCGAAAGAATTTGAGGTGAGATATGACAAAAGGCTCCCAAATTTGACAAACATACGCCATGCTGAGATGCGCGAAAAGATTTGACATTTTAGCAAATATCTATAGTGCCAAAATGTATGTGACGCACGTCAAATTCGTGATTGCCTAGACGTTAGCATCCATATAATGAGTACGCGCCAAGTAGACAGCCCAGGGCAGCGATCATACCTATAACCGCAGCGTCCACTTTTAGTTGGTTGATCACAGGTACCTAATAAAATTGACCATTTGTAAGTATGCGTGGGTCTTGTTGAGATGTACAAGAAAGAAGAAAAGAGTACCATATGGCTTCCTCTGGTAATCGCGCTTTCGATCGAGGGATTGAATACATCTCCGGAGAAAAGCACCAAGCCGTCTTTGGGATCTGGCCATTTGTTCTGCACCTCGCTGAACAACCCAGCGAAGTGAGTAACATCGATGGTCGGCCTGCGATTATGAGGTTCGCTGGCGGTCGGCTTGAGATCGTCGGTCGATCCGCTGGTCTTATTGGTAGTCCCCTCAGGATCGGAGCCGATTAACTCGGCAAGGGGCCGATAGACCTGCGGCGTTATATCATAGACATCGTTGAAGTGCAATATACGGAGTATCTGTTGCTCGGAAGTGCTGGTGGCAACCATATCGAACGGGGTTGAGTGCTAGTGCGATGCTGGTAGCTGTAGGTCAGAGGGGGTGCGTCGTAAGGAGTTACGTACTTGAGCACCTGTTCTATACACTTGCGCCATGAGGAGGGCCCGATCTGGCACTCGGAAACCATATGAGCTGCCGAAGGATTCCTAGGCTAACCATCGGGGAATCTGGAAGTGTGATTATAACCCCTGTGGAACTGTCAAAGCCAGGATTGACAGTATCGATTATCGCTGCCGCCATCATCGATTGGGTGCGATTATGATCTGTATTCACAGAATAATGGGCCAAAGAGTTGCGTAGGAAGTCATAGCGCGAGTACTGACTTCTCTTCTCATCTTGTGTCGTTGATAAATCCTTAATCCAAGCCGTAAAGCCTGAAGGTCTCAAGGGGTAGCTCTATTTTGACAGCGATGGGACATTGACGCCCTATCGCGAGCTTCCCACACAGAGAGCCGAAATACGATAAAGGAGAGGAGGATTCGTGGAAGCTTTGAGATAGCAGCTGAGTGAAAGGACCTATCCATTGTCCGAATGGGACCTGCGCTTAACAGGGAAAAGAAGGAGTTGCGATCCATCCCGCCGTCACTACAGGATTCATAAAAATGAGCGCAACCTTCGTCGAAGAAAGTAGAACCATATAGCCACTGAAGGAGTATTTGCACGTAGAGAGGGCACTCCGGGGGAGCATCGCAGAGCATATAGTTGGTGGCGTCTGTAGGGATTGAGACGTATCTTCACAGACTTTCACATGCGGTATCCTGCGGTAATACCCTTCCCAATCCCGCTCTTCGTCTAAGTCCTTCCATCGTGCTCCCATCGGCGATCAGTTCGACGACACCTAAGTTTCATTTGCCAAGAGCTATTGTTTTAGCCCCCTCTGCCCGTCATCGAAGTCCTGATACAGCGCCTGGCATAATTGGTGGGATGCAAAGCTGCACTAGTGTCTCCCCGATCTTCTCATGGACATCTAATCGCGAAACACGTATTGAACGGATCCGGGAGTTCCGGAGTCCGGAGGCGACATTGAAGCGATGGAATGCCGCCACGACCGATCTGGTGAGGGTTTACATAATGCAAAGAGCGGAGAGTGCTATCTACTCAGCCTAGCCTCAAGTTCGAGCGACCTATCTCCAGCTCAACCATGTAGCCAGAAAGAAGACATCGGCAGAGGAAATACTTTTTCTTTGAAGCTAGTATTTGCTGGGCTGTAGACAGGACCTCCGCGCGGAGCAGGATCGCTGCCCAGAAGGCTGTCAGTGAGACCGGAGTTGCATGATACTGCAGAGCTTAGATCCTTGTCCGATGAGCGACGGAGGACCAACCCCAATAGAAGCCGAGTCCAATCAGTTAAGGGGAACATAGAATGGACGGAAAACTGTGCGGGACCGAGTTAGATGTATATGTAGTGCTGTTGTGCTCACAAGGTCTCTTCATTATTCGTTTCTTCTTTTCGCTTTGTATAAGTCCGTGAGCCCTCATAATTCTCTACGGGAATCCCGAGAGTCGTATCAATAATTCGGACTTCGCTTCTAATACCGTATTCAGGAATGCGAGAGTTGATCGATGGCTAGTACTTTCAGAAGGACCAGCGAGCAGGGAGTTGAACGTTGAACTAGTACTGGTAACTCACTGAGTATACTGAGCGCGACGCTTAGCACCCTACGAATTACTTATGTAAGCATTATGTAAACATATTCAATGTTCGGTTCCAACGCCCAGCATCACTCCATGGCCACCAACATCCCACGATATCCAACATCCGACATTTGCGATCCAACCCCAAATGCCCACTGCCAACGGCGATGCTCACGCATTTGGCTATCGGTACAGGTTCATATTGATATTATTATGCGCTCTAAGGAGTTGCCGAGCTTGTCAACCTACACCCCCACCCTCAACAAGCGACTCGAATTAAATGAGTTTGATAAACGTCAAGGCATCGTCTTCTACCCGATGAAATGAAACTACTCGGGAGCGGTGTGTTCCTAAAATCATGGTGAGTTCAATCGAGTGCCTTTGTGACGATGGCTTCCATTCGCCTTCGGACTACACCCTCAAATTTAGATAAACGCCGTGACCCCAAAGTGAGACAGCGCAGCGCAGCGCTTAATGGCTGTTTTCGGTTACTCTGATGATTACGTGGTCTATGCTTGAAGTGTATTTAAAGGCTCAAGTTGCGTATCAGCACTGATCATCGACCACCTTACAACACGATTATACCTCTTGCAAACGCTCACCTGCACACACAGGACTTGCTATGGCCACTTCCGATACAAACATACGCGAACTTCGTATTTTGCACTTTAACGACATCTACAAGATCAGAGAACAGGAGCATGCCGACTCCGGATCCACCTTCGATGTCACTCATTTTGCTGGCGCGCTCAAACGAGTCCAAAGTGATTGGCCGCAGAAAGATGATGGACTAGTTCTCTTTTCTGGCGATATATTTAGTCCATCTCTGGACAGCGTAATCACGAGGGGCAGTCATATGGTATTGATTTTCTCTTAATTCCGTGATCGTGCAAAGGTTCGATGTCAATGAATCTCTCCACCAGGTGCCCATTATTCATCAGTTAGGCATTGATGCCGCCGTACCTGGTAAGAGCATCACCACTGAATAATTTTTGGCACGCGCCTGAAGTCATCATACAATCGCATTGAAAGGAAACCACGAATTCGATGTAATTCAAATCCACTTGACTCCCTCAAATATCAATGCGCTAACATTCCTCACAAATTTCTTAGTACGGTGTATGCTCTTTTCGCTCTCCTCAAAGCGCTCACACTGGTGTTGAGCTATATCTACACAGTACGCTCAACTTTGCAAGAATGTCTTGGCCAGAAAGGACCACGAAAAGGATGTGCGCACTCTCACTATTCAACGAGGGATGTACGATTGACACGGCGCTGTTTAGCCATGGATCCTGACCAATATGTTGGACACTAATGAGAACCCAGGACCAGATGAGGCTAGACGCAAGTTCCTGTCCGAGGTCTTCCCCCCCTTCAAGATATTTGACAAGGCCGGCATTAAAGTGGGTATAATCGGCCTGGTAGGGTGCGTATCGACGCCGGCTTAATCGATGCGGCAGATATCTGATCTCACAATATGCATTTCTAGAGATTGGATTGCAAGCGTGGGTGGATGGCCTGAGTTTATCAGATACGAGAATATAGTCAAATTCGCCAAGGATTTCGCCGTGCTGCTTCGTCGCGAGCATTGCTGCAATATTGTAATCGCGTTAACACATTCCCGGTACGTGAAACCTGTCTTGAGCAACGAAATCTTTTATCAATTTGGACCATTTCGACATATAGTTTGGCGGATGTAGGTTTTGCGGCATCCTTAGCTTCGGCTGCTTGAGTTTTAACCATCCCATCAAATATAGGATATAGCGTTAGCCGATGCCCTCTTTGTCAAAGCAGACTCACCCGACCAAGAAGATGTCATAGATCTGATCCTCGGAGGTCACGATCATGAGTATTACATTGGCAGGGGCATCGAACCCGAATACTGCCAGGGTTTCCAACCAGAAGCAAGTAGGCTCAAAAAAGCTGAGACCAGTGATTATCCTGCGAGGTGCGCATCAAATCCTTGTCATACCTCTTCATTGGTCTTGATGCTGATATCACTGCACGCCAAGGATCATCAAGAGTGGAACGGACTTTCGCGAGTTTAGCGAAGTGACCCTGGAGTTTGGGCACAGACCCAATGCCACTGTGCGGCGGACAGTGATCAAATCCGTCACAGGTGTGTAAGCTAACAGCTTTCCGACTTTGATGTTTCAGCTGATCTGCTGTGACTTTCACGCTAGTAAAACGTATCGAAGTCACCCCGAGTGAACCCCAGTGTCCTGAAATGAAAGTGGTGTATGACAAGATTATCGGCCTTCTTGGACAAGAAGATAGAGTTCCCTTGTGTCGTACGGGCAACTCCTGGGATTTGCACAACGTACGGATCAAAGAGGTTCGCCAATTTTACATTGATAGAGATTTCTTCTCCCTGACGCTTGAGAACCAGACTGCCTTTGGGAACTGGTTGGCCGATGAAACGCTCAAGGTCTTCAAAGGCTACGATGCCCAGGGTGTTTTCCTCGCTTCTGGTTGTTTGCGCGGGGAGAAGGAAATCCACGCACCAAAGAATATCACCGTCAATGATATTCGCGAGATCTTGCTATTCCCCGACCCTATCGTTGTGATTAAGCTGGAGGGAAGCAAGATCTGGCAAGCGTTTGAACACGGACTCGACTCGCTTGGCGCAGGGTAGGTGGACGCTACTTGCCTTCTTGAACCTTCGACTGATTCTTGGTACTCTGAATTTCGACTTAGCCCCTTCCCTGTATTCTCGGGATTCACCGTCGAGTGGAACTCCAAAAATCCGAAGGGTCAACGGATTTCTTCCCTCTTGCTTGGGGGGCAGCCGGTGAAGAACGATAATACGAGCTATAAAATCGCAACCCAAACGTGGTTGCAGAAGGGGCAGGACGGGTATACGATGTTCAAGGGTACCAAACCCATAAATCCCGATTCCGGAGTGCTCCTTATTTCAGTGATATTTGAACACTTCCTCGGTACGTATCTCCTTCCACCTGGTGTCTACGCTCGAGATTAATCAATAGCTGGAACCATTCAAAGAGAGCTCCAGGGACCGACTTGCGAAGCTGAGGGAGGAAACCAACCAGCTGGCACAGCGTGCCGGCGATCCCGAGTGGCAAACGCCTGGCAAGTACTGGTCCGGTTACGGGATGGCATCAGCCGTAACCCTGCCTTCATGGGAGGATTCCGGCAATATAGGGAACTGGGACATCATCGGCGATATGTTCACGGAGCTGGGACACCAGATTTTCTCGGCCTTTCAGGAGCAACAACCACCCCGGCCACCCTCACCTCCTCCGGATGCCATAGCAAGCTTAGAGGCGGCGGCTCTAGTGCCATTCCCCGTCCTTTCCAGTATCTTCACCGCGTATCAAACCATGTTTAGCAGCGTCGACTCTAGCACTGATCAGTGGGCGAGTATAGAAGACGGAGTCAAGAGCATAGGTGAACTCTTGGGGGAGGTTCTGGACGCCATAGTCTCGGAGGGGAAAGAGGGCACGGTTCAGGCAGGCCCAAAGACAGAGCCAGCTCCTTTCGAACTTCCGCCTATCGACGGCAGGCTGCATGACACTTCAGGTTCCAATTAGGCACGCAGGACGATAATCCGGTTAGGAACAACGACGTTGCTTACTCGGCATAGCTCCCGTATGTTCCATGACTTGCAATTGAAGCTTCTTAGTATTATGATGAGCGCTTCTCGTGATCGATGCATTTGCAAGGCGCTGGGGTGCAGATGGGAAGGGGACCGAAAGATCTAAGAAGCATGGCGTGGACAGCGGAGATACTAACAGCGAGCTGGCTGATTTAAGCTTGGAATATAGGCACACAAGGCATTAATTTGGATAGGGAAAAAAGGGCGTCTCTATGCAAGTAAGCACGACGAGCGGGGTGCAACAATCATGGGGTTAGTGCCATGTACTCGAGCTTAGAGTCAGCGAGTGCGACCGAGTGCCGATCAAGCGGGTCTGCGGTCTGCGAAAGCTCAAGCCCAAGCTTCAATCTCAAGAATGACAATAGGGATCATTGGGTAATGAATGGACAATGTCGGGTAAGATACAAGATGCGTAAGCACCATTACATGAGGGAAGCAGCGGGTAAGCGAACGCTCAAGCTTGGCCTTCGCGTGGCTCTACACACCGGCGCTGCCGCGGAAGTCTGTGAGCAGAGGGGTATGAGCAAATGAGAGTGCGAGCGGGAGCAGGAAGACACCATACCGTGCTTGTGTTCACGGTGGCACAATGGTAAGAAAGGAAAGAAAGCCCCCGCGGACAGGGAAAGAAGTGAAAATTTTGCGATACAAAATCGAGCATGCTTCAGTTTTCACAACCCACTCCAACGCCAGCATCTAGAGGAGGAATCAGTGAGCGATGAGATGGTGACGGTATACACGGAGGCCCAAGCCTTGGACACCCCACCACCTCCGCCTCCCGCCCGGCCGTCGAAGTACACCTGTAGATATTAGATACTTATGAGACAGAAAGGAAGAGAGAAGAGAGAGAAGCTGAAATAATATGTCAGATTCTCGGACGAAACCCCTAGACTTCGCAGCACCAGTGGCACGAGGGATTGCCCGAGCGCGGGTGCTTGGAGGAACGCTCAAGCAACCCAAACAACAAAGCCGAGACCCAGGGAAACCATCGGATTCACCCTCAGCCTACTATCGCGTTTTGTGTGGTACGCACTTACAGTTGCGTCCAGCTCCTTAGCATTTTCGTGGTTGCTGGTTGAGCGAATTCTCTGTGCGCACCGAAGCTACTTAGCTGCGTTTGCCAGCCTCTTGAGAACCGTGTTCATCAAGCACGCCCTTGAGATTGTCTTATTGCACCAAGTGCTTTGGCCAGTCGGATGTCCCTTTAGTTTGAGTGTTAGCGTCCGTTGACTTTTCCAAACAGATCGCAAATCTTACTTCCTCTGCGCTGTAAGAGATGCGTATACAGCCAGGATGATAGTAGAAGAAAGGAAATAAACATGCGTACCCAGAGTGTGTGAGCGCGATGATGATATCGCATCTATGCTCCTCACGAAGCGAGGCAGACAATTTCTTAGCCACGATCCCCATGTCTTCGTATTGCGAATTTTGAGGAAGCTTAACTTTGGATATGGTGTCGTATCATCGCCTAGCTCCTCTCGTTAGCCTCGCTTATATCGCAACTCAGGTTATGCTGCATGCTTTTCCACCAACCTGACTATGCCCAATTTTATACCAGCTCTCTCGAGGACTGTGAAGGGCAAAAGAGGATGTGATACCTCGAATGTAATAGTCGAGTCGTTGATGTTGCTTATTATCCATGGCTAAGTAGTACCGTCGATTAGAAAAATATAAGATTACTGACCGTTATATATATACGCACATAATTTAAAGTTGTCACAAGAGAGCGGACTTGGTCCCATTGTTTAGGCCAAGAGAATTTGAGATAGAATATGGAAAAAGAGTCGCACATTCGGCAAGTGCATGCGTACGCCATACGAGATGCGCGGAGAGGTCTGGCATTCAGCAAAAATCGACAATGGTAAAATTTATGCGATGCACACCAAATTTGTGATCGCCTAGACGCCGGCACCTATAAAGTCAGTGTGGGCCAATTAGACAGTCCAGGAGAGTAGGGATACCTATTGCCGCAGCGTCTGGTTTGAGCTGGTTCACCACGGGTACCTAGTAAAACTGACGTTTTATAAGCATGCATGGGCCTTGTTGAAACATACCTGCAGAGGAAAATAGTACCATATGACTTCCCATACTAACCGCGCTTTCGATCGAGGGGTTGAATACATCTCCGGAGAAGAGCACCAAGCCATCTTTGGGATCTGGCTGTTTGTTCTGCACCTCACTGGGCAACCCAGCGAAGCGACCGACGTCGATGGTTACCTTGCGATTATTGCGTTTATCGGCGATCGGTTTGAGATTGTTGCTGGTCGCAGTGGTAGTTCCTTCAGGATTGGTGCCGAGTCACTCGGCAAGAGGCCGATAGACTTGTGGTGTGATATCATAGACGTCGTTAAAGTGCAGTATACGGAGTGTTTGTTGGTGTTCGGAAGTGCTAGTGGCAGCCATGTCGAATGGGGTTGAGCAGTGCGACTCTTCTAGCTGTACCGATGTTATGGCAGAGGGGGCGTCGCCAAAAGCCATGTATACTTGTACCGCGCGGGGGGCCAGACCTGGCATTCGGTGACCGTACGAACTGACAGAGGGCCCCAGGCTAATAATGGGAGATTCCTCCGGAAGTATGTCCCCTCTGGAGCTGTCGAAGCCAGGATTGCGAGACATCGATCGATGCCCGGTGCCGTTATATCAATTGATTACGATTATAATTAGCGTTCACATAGAGCCGCATAGGAAATCATAGTGCGAGCGGCTTCTATTCTCACCTTGTGTCATTGACCCAAGCCAAAAGGCCTTAAGATATCAAAAGGTAGCCTATTTTGACGGCTGAGGAGTATTGGTGCCCCATCCGCGCGGCCAAGATACGATGAAGGAGAGGGGCTCCGTGAAAGTTATGGGATACATAGCCTACCGACAGGATCCGCCAACTTTCCAAACGAAACCTGCGCTTGACTGGAGAAAAGGAGCTGCGACCTATTTCCGCCATCGCTACGAGATTCAGAGAAGAAAGCCGTGATCTTCGCGGGAGTAAGTGGAGCCATATAGCCACTAGTGATGAAGTCCTGACGTGCGGATATGAAGCTCCGAGGGTGCGTTGCGAAGCATATATGTAGTTGGTGGCGTTTGTCGAGATTGAGGTGTACCTTAACAAACCTTCATATGTGATACCTTTCCCAACCCTGTTCCCGTTCCCCCAATCTTCATGCATTGTGCTTTCATCGACGGTCAGCTCGACTCACCTGAGTTTCATTTTCCAAATGCAATCAAATGCGTTGTGGGCCCCTTGAAGATTTACGGTCGTCCGTATAATAATATTGCGCTCTTGTCCACCGGCGCCCAACATTCTCCGGTACGCGCTAGCCTGGAGAACACCTAATCGCGAAAACAGGTAGGGATCTGATCCGGAGGTTTCAGAATCCGGAGGTGGCATTGGAGCAGTGGGTCGAATGCCGTAACAATCGATCTGATGGGGGTTCAATGCAAAGAGCGAGAGAAAAAAGACACTTACTCTCTGAAGAGCGCTACGTGCTCGATCTAGCTTCAGTTTCGAGTGAATTACGCCCAACTCAACCACGTAGCCAAAGACACAAGACATTGGCATTTTTCTCCGAAGTCATAACTTGCTGGGCTGTAAACAGGAGGGTAGGACCACCGTCGACAAGGCCGTGTCGAGCTTATGTAAGTAGAGATATCCGACTCCAAAGGTCCAGCCATTGCATGGGGACGAGCTGATGCATATGGAGTGCTGCTGTGCGCACAAGTCGCAAGGCCTCTTCACTATTCGTTCCTTCTTTTCGTCATGTGTCACCGTAAATAGGTGCGTGAGTGCTGTCGTGACAGGTCGTGACTCGAATCACATAATGAGCGCTAATGAGCACTGGACTCATCCTGACTCACCACCACCAAAGGTTATGTAAACGCACTCAACACCAAGATTCAACTGAATCAACATCTGTAATCCAGCGACAACGTCCCAGCGCCAACGGCGACACTCAAATATTTGCCTACCGGCCTAAGTCTCACTCAAAGTTTATATTACTTATCATATGTTCTATGGAGTTGCCGAATTTATCCAACCCGGAATTTCTCCTTCGAATAGCAACTCGAATTAAACAAGGCAGATGCCAATGCGTCGTCTTCTGCCCGACGATTTGGGGCTACTTTGTAGCGGTGTGCTCCTCCAAATACTCCGAGCTCAATCAGGCAATGGGTATCTGGGCGCCGATGCTTTCTATTAATGTCCTTCGGCTTGCACCCTCGATTTTAGATGAACGTTTATATCATTAAGTAATGCTGGGGAAACTTCTGTAAGTGGAAAAGCCAGACTCAGGTACGCAAAAATCAAATTGGGGTGTGACTAGGCCTTCCGGTCAAATTCTGGCTCTCGCGCGTGAGGTTCTGTGATCACTCAAAGGATTCGTGGACCCGTTGGCAGCCATGCGATCTTTTTACGCACAAGCTCTTGCTTCGAAATACACTTCACGGTCATGTTATATCTTATCCCAGTCGGCAAACTAGGCGGCAGCTTAACGGTGGCTGACACTCGGCCAGAGATTAAACCCTTCAACAGACGTATTCTCATTATCGGAGGAAGTGTCACCGGACTGGCATATGTCTCATTCAAATCCACCATGTAATACCGATATTGATCTGATTGATTAGAACTACCTGTCTTTTGCTTGATCTTGGCTTTGAAGTGACAATCATCTCGGGCCACTATGCGCCAGCAAACCCCCCAATCACCAGCCAAATCGTAGGTGCCTTTTAAGTTCATTTCCTTGAATATGAGGCCGAACATGTATTTTAATTCCACTATATGCTAGGTGGGAATATCCTCCTGCGGTTTGTGGCCAGCGCACCGACGACATTTCGAATTACAAAGCAAATGCGTGGTCTCAAATTTCCTAGTTTGTACATCACTCTCATTACCCCCTTTTCAGGATCGGCGCCGATTAACTCGGCAAGAGGCAGATAGATCTGGGCGTGATATCATAAACGTCGTGAAGTGCAATATACGGAGTATTTGTTGGTGCTCGGAAATGCCAGTGGCAGCCATATCGAATGGAGTCGAGTAGTGCGACTCTGCTGGCAGTACTGGCATTAGGGCAGAGGCAATGCGTCGCAAGAAATTGCGTACTTAGGCGCCTGTTCTATACATTTGCACCGTGCAGAAGGCCAGACCTGGCACTCGGAGACCATATGAGCCGCCGAAGGCCCCCAAGTGAACCATTGGGGTTTCCTCTGGAAGCGTGGCTCCTCTAGAGCTATCGAAGCCAGGATTGAAAAATGTCGATCGGTGATCAGTGCCGTTGTCATCAATTGAGTACGATCATAATCGGCGTTCACAGGCTGAACCGCATAGAGCCGCATAGGAAATCACAGCACCAGGAACTTCCATACTGATCATGCGTCGTTGATGCGCTGTTGATCCAAGCCGTGCATAAGGCCTTAATATATCAAGAGGCAGCCTATTTGGACAGCTGGGGAGCATTGATGCCCTGTCGTGAGCTTCCTATGTCGGATAAACGACTCGGGCTCGGGGATCTTTTACTCCGTCCCCGAACGCGCGCATCTCATTTGCGCATCGCGTGATCCTCATGGATCGCGCTCTCCTTTTTCATTTCATTTCATTTCATCCTTTATTTTTCCGCATCCCCGTATATACTCCTTTCCTCCTTTTAGTAGCGTCTATGAACAGTATAAATACGTGTAGAATACATGCGTCTCAATATCATTCAGTTTTATATCTCCAACATTTTCCACTGTTTGTTAGGTTATGAGCCCCGCCTGAACGGCCTTACCTCGTACCTCGACTCCTCTATCACCCGACTACGTGATTTCCAACCACTGCGCATGGCTCTCTAGTTGCTCGACTCTCCTCGATCCCCTCGATATCGAGACGACGTAAACTAGTCAAATCGTCTATACATCACATTCGGAAATGTCGACCTCCTCACACACGCTTTTACCTTCCGGTTTCACCAAGCTCACGGGCCGCGAGAACTGGGACATCTGGCAGCGTCAACTTGATGCCTGGACCATGATGAACAGTCTCCGCGGGCATGTTATCTCTTCGGGTGAGCCTGGCGCGTTGCCCCGACCCAGCCCCAGTACCGGCTCCAGTGGCGGAGTTACTGTTGGTTTTGCAGTTTCACACGTGGTGGCTTGCAGTTCTTATGTAAGCATTTGATTGGTTTAAATTTTCGTCTATACGCCTGTATCTTCTTTACGTGTTTACAGCGAGCTACCGTCGCTCAAGCTAAACGCGAATCCACTTGTTCTTTATTCGTCCAACCGCTGTCAACCCGAATTTCAACAGTTACCAACCAAACCAGTCTGGACAAATGGGATAAGGGGGATGGGAAGGTTCTAGGCATGATGATGCTCACCACGACCCAGGCCCTCCAACACCAGTTCGACCTCAGCAAGACGGCGCTTCAGAACTTCACCGCGCTCAAGGCAGCGTATGGCACCGCTGGGACGATCCGTACATTCATGGATCATTGAGAGGTCTTCGACTACAAGTTCACCGAATTGAAGTCCTTTGCGCTTCAGATCGATGAGCTGGAAGTCATCCAGCTCCGCCTTGAAGCCTCCGGGATTGTCCTCAATGATCAAATGCGCGCCTTCATCCTTCTCTACGCGCTCCCCGCCTCCTACGACACCTTTGTTTCGACAATCCTCGCCTCCATCAGTAACCTCAGTACTCTTTCTCCCGGAGCGATCCATTCACGCATCGTGGAGGAGGAGATGCGCCGTACCGGCTCGACTGCCGCCGCCATGAGGACTAAGGGCAAGGGGAAACCCAAACCCGATAAATCTTCGATGGTATGCGGTCACTGCAAGCGGTCCGGGCATACTGAGAAGCAATGCTGGGCGAAACAGAAGGTGGAACGCGCGCGGAAGGCGGAGAGTTCATCGCCTGTACAATCCGTAGCTGCTGTCAATGCCATGGCTTCCGAGCCGACTGCTTTTTATATTGGGACTGAGAAGTTTTCCTGGATGCTTGACTCAGGATGCTCTGATCATATTACCAATTGCTTCGAAGATTTTACTGAGTACGCGGCGTATCATAGTCCCAAGAAGATTCATCTTGGGAAATCCGGTGCTTCTATGGAATACCTGGGCACCGGTGCAGTTTATGCGCGTGTAGAAGTCGACGGAGCATGGCAAGATATTGTCTTACAGAATGTCCTTTACGCCCCAGAAGCCGCTCATCGATATATCTCCATTGGGAAACTCGATGAAGGAGGTTTTGATATGATTTTTGGATCTGGCAAAGCGCATATCCGCAAGGGGGAGCGATGCTACGGCATCGGAAATCGTCACAACGGCCAGTACTGGCTCGATCTGAAGATTTCCCCGCCGTCGCTCAACGCGATCTCCCGTAAGGATAAACCGCTGGATTTGTGGCACCAGCACTACGGCCATTTAGGTTATGACGCGCTGGAAAAATTGGCGAACGCTAAGAATGAACGGGTCAAAGGGTTACACGTTGATAAGAGCACGCACCGATCGCCTCATCCATGCGAAGGTTGCGTGGTAGGAAAGCAGCGCGCTGAGCCGCATCATCGATCGGGGAAGCGCGCTACGCGAGTACTTGAATTAATTCACTCGGACTTAATGGGACCCTTTCCTACCAAATCGGTACTATCTAACAATTCTTACGCGATTACGTTCCTGGACGACTATTCTCGTTTTGGCGTAATGTATTTCATGACGTCAAAGAGCCAAGCCCTAGAAAAGTTTAAAGAGTTCAGGGCCTGGGCCGAGAACCAGCATCCGGGATACAAAATTGCGAAGATACACACCGATTGAGGGGGAGAATACGTACCTGAAGAATTTATCGCGCTTTTGAAAGAACTGGGCATTGAGCACCAGTGTCCTCCTGCCAATTCGCCAGAATCAAACGGACGCGCAGAAAGATGGAACGGCACGATCCAGGAGAAAGCGCTCGCGATGCGTACCTTCGCGGGCCTATCGCCCAGATTTTGGCAGCTGTCATTCGAAGCCGCTGTTCACATCTATAACCGATCGCCTCATAAGGCACTCAATGGAAAAACGCCGGCGGAACTCTGGATGAGTAAACCGCCGGATGTCTCTTACTTCCGTGTGTTCGGTTGTGCCGCGTGGGTCCACATTGACAAGGATAAACGCCGTAAGGATCAGCCTCACTCCAGGTGTCTGGTGTTTATCGGGTTTGAACCGTCCTCCAAATCTTGGCGGTTCTGGGATGGGAATACCCGTAGAATCGTCGTATCCCGTGATGTGATATTCGACGAGCTATCTTTCCCATCCAGATCGGCGTCCACGCCGATCCCTTCTGTCTCGCAACCAAGACTCGAGCCTGAGACAATCAATATACCCTTATTTTTGACAGATGCTCCTCGACCTCGACCCTTACCAGGGACTACGCCCGATGCGCCTGTGACACCTACACGGCCTGCCAGTGGCACAGCGTTACCGGCACTAAGGAACGATCAGTCCGGAACTACTGTCGATACTCCTCAATCCCCGGCTAACTCTGACCCAAACACTTCAGAGGAGCCGCGAAGCGGGAGAGTAACCTACCGGGACCCAGCCCCGCTTATTCTATCGGAATCAGAGGAGGAAGATCCTCCTGAGCCCCTGAATCAACTAATTGGTTCACCTGAGAATCGCCGATCGCCTACGTCATCCCTGGAAGATCAATACCAACAGGATTTAAACGCGTGGCGCGCGCGTATCCAGGAAATTCAGGACCACAATAGGGCTCACCCGAATAAGCGGATTATTAGACCTAATTGGCCTACACCTCCGGACCCGCCGCCCTCGCTCTCATCGCTGCTCGCTGCTGCTCAGACGGCCAGTAATGTCCTGATGACGTACAAGCAAGCAATGAAATCGGGCGATCGCGAGAATTGGAAGGAGGCCCTGAGGTCTGAATACGATTCATTAATCTCGAATCGGACGTGGGACCTGGTAGATCTCCCGCCCGGTGCTAATTTAGTTACGGGTAAATGGGTATTTGATATTAAGGCCGATGGCAGGTACAAGGCGCGTTTCGTTGCACGAGGTTTTACTCAGATCGAAGGCGTCGATTATACGGAAACCTTCAGCCCCGTCACCCGGTACGAGTCGTTTAGACTCCTTCTTGCACTTGCTGTGCTTGAAGACTGGGAGATTCACCAAATGGACGTAAAGACGGCGTTCCTTAACGGTGATCTGGACGAGGAAATTTACTTGGAGCAACCCGAGGGTTTTGCCGTACCTGGCCAGGAGAATAAGGTCTGCAGACTACGCAAAGCCATTTATGGCTTGAAGCAAGCAGCGCGCGAGTGGAATAAGAAGATCCATCGCTCGCTACTTGATTTGGGTTTCACTCGCACTTATGGGGACGCCGGCACATACGTATATCGCCGACAAGGGGGAGATTCGGTCTTGATTCTCGTCCTATATGTTGACGATATTGCGATTTTCGGTTCAGATCGACAGGAGGTTCTGGACCTGAAGGCTAAATTAGCGACCCTATATGAAATGAAAGACCTCGGGGAAATTAAATCCTTCCTCGGCTATTCCATTTCGCGCGATCGGAAGCTAAAAACAATCTCAATCAATCAGAACCAGTACGTCGCGGGTGTCTTAGAGCGCTTTGGCATGCTCGACAGTAATCCCGTACGGACTCCCCTTCCGGCTGGCCTAGAACTTCTGAAGCACACGGAAACCGCGTCACCCGCTGATCGATCTCTATATCAGCAGATCGTTGGCTGTCTCATGTACGCCATGATCAGCTCATGCCCCGATATCGCCTACGCCACCACTCGCCTCGCTCAGTTTGCTTCGAACCCGAGCCTCACGCACTTCAAGGCTGCGAAACATCTTCTGCGCTACCTTAATGGCACGCGGAACATGTCTCTGCACTTTGACGGCGCATCTAATCAGGGACTCATTGGCTACGTAGACTCTGACTGGGCCGAGGACAAAAACGACCGGAAATCGACCACCGGCTACTGCTTTTTGATGGCGAACGCCGTCTTCTCTTGGGTATCGCGCAAGCAACCCACGGTCGCTCTCTCCTCGGTTGAAGGCGAATACATGGCTATGAGCGACGGCTCTACGCAGACTATCTGGCTGCGCTCTTTTCTTGTGGAGCTTGGCTTCGCACCTGGTATTGTTACGATCTATGGGGACAACAACGGCGCGAAAGCTATCGCGGAGAACCCAGTGAACCACCGCCGCACAAAGCATATCGACATTCGTCACCACTTCGTTCGCGAGTGCGTGGAATCCAAGAAACTACACATATTACACGTCCCTTCAGCGGAAAACTTAGCGGATGATTTTACTAAATCACTCCCTTTTGACTCACACAACAAATTTCGACTGGCGATGGGGTTGATCCCCTAGAGCCTCCTCGAGGGGGAGTGTCGGATAAACGACTCGGGCTCGGGGATCTTTTACTCCGTCCCCGAACGCGCGCATCTCATTTGCACATCGCGTGATCCTCATGGATCGCGCTCTCCTTTTTCATTTCATTTCATTTCATCCTTTATTTTTCCGCATCCCCGTATATACTCCTTTCCTCCTTTTAGTAGCGTCTATGAACAGTATAAATACGTGTAGAATACATGCGTCTCAATATCATTCAGTTTTATATCTCCGACATTTTCCACTGTTCGTTATCCTATCTACACAGCTGAGATACGATGAAGGAGAGAAAGCTTCGTGGAAGCAATGAGATACATAGTAGCTAACTGAAAGGATCTGCCAACTCCGAACGAGACCTGCAATTGGTAGGGGAAAGGAGGAAATGCAACCCATTTCCGCCATCGCTACGGGATTCCTAAAAGAGAGCTGTGATCTTCGCAGAAGTAAGTGGAGCCATATAACCACCGATGAAGTACTGACGTGCGGAGATGAAGCTCCGAGGGTGCATATAGTTGATGGCGTCTGTCGAGATTGAGATGTATTTTCAGACCTTCACATGTGGTATCCTTCCTGATCCTATCCCTAGTTTGAGCAACTCATTCCTAGCTCAATCACGTAGCCAAAGGCACAAGACATCGGCGATATTTTTTCTCCGAAATCAGAATCTGCTAGGCTGTAGACAGGACCTCCTGTGAGAGCGTTGAGCTCAAGTAGATCGCGGAGGACCATGGACCCGAATAGAAGCTCGCAAGTCTAACAATAGAATGAAAATTTGCATGAGAGCGAGCCAGATGCATATGGAGTGCTGTTGTGCTCACGAGTCACAAGGCCTCTTCATCAAGTATTCGTTTCTTTTCACCTTGTGTCGCTGATAGCTTTAAGTGCGTGAGCGTCGTGACTCGTAATTACATAATGGGTGCTATGTAATGAGCTTGCGGGACTCACCAGGACTCACCACCACCGAAGGTTATGTAACGCATTCAACATCACGGCCCAACGTTCAGTCGAATCAACGCCCGGCATCCACCATCCAGGATTTGTAGTGCAACCACAGCTTCCTAGTGTCAACGGCGACGCTCACATGTTTTCCTACCACCTGGGTCTTGCTCGGATCTAGTATTATTATGTGCTCTACGGAGTTGCCGAGTTTATCTAACCTAAAACTTCTCCTTCAAGAAATGATTCGAATAAAACGAGGGCATTGTCTTCTGAATTGGTTGTGACTACTTGGGAGCGGGCAAAAATATCCCGAGCTCAATCGGGCGACGGATGTCAGGGTGCCGACGGTTTCCATTAATGTCCTTCAGAGTGCACCCTCGATTTTAGATGGCCGTTGGGGTCCTAAAGCGGGACAGCGCAGGACAGTAGAGGGCAGTGTGCAGCGGCTGCTTCTGGTACTCTGAAGATCACGTGGTATGTACTTGGAGTGTACTTAAAGTTCGAACGAAGTCGCCTCAGTTGCCTCACCTGCATCAGCATTGATCATCGATCACCGCCCAACGCAATTTATCTCTTGCCAACGCTCACCTACGCACAAAGGACTTGCCATGGCTATCTCTGATCTATCTACATTTCGTATCCTGCACTTCAACGACGTCTACAACATCAGAAGTCAGGATGCATCCGCCTTCGACACTGTTAGTTATTTTGCTAGCGCGCTCAATCAGGTCCGAAGCGATTGGCCACAGGACGACAAAGGATTGGTTCTCTTCTCTGGAGATATATTCAGCCCATCTCTCGACAGCGTAATCACATGGGGTTGCCACATGGTATGGGGTTTCTATTACTTATAGCTTCGTGCAGAGGTTTGATACCAACGAATCTCTCCGCCAGGTGCCCGTCATATATGTGCTAGGTGTTGATGCCGCTGTACCTGGTGAGTGTTTTACCGCTGCACAACTTTTGATATGCATTTGAAGTAATCATAATGTCACATTACATAACAGGGAACCACGAATTTGATGTACTTCAGTCCCATTCACTTGTTTCCAAATCAATGTGCTGACATCCTTCATATTTTTCTTAGTACGACGATGCTTCTTCTGCTCCCCTTAAAGCATTCACACTGGTACTAAGCTATATCTACACAGTATGCCCAACTTCGCATGAATGTCTTGGCCAGAGCGGACCACGAAAATGATGTAAGCGCTCTCACTATCCAATGACGGATATACGATTAACATTGCTGTTTAGCCTTGGGTCCTGAGCAACATGTCGGACACTAGAGAGGATGTACAACCTGAAGATCACCTGTCCAAAGTTTTCCACCGCTTCAAGATATTCAGCAAGAAAACATCCAACAACACCAACATCAAAGTGGGAGTAATCGGTTTAGTGGGGTGCGTATCAACCCTGGCATAATTGATGTAATCTAACAATATGAATATATAGAGACTGGAGGGGGAGCGTGAGCAAATTCGCCACGAATTATCCACATATCAGGCTCGACAATATGGTGGGATCTGCCACGGCGTTGGCCACATCACTCCGCGACCAGGGCTGCGATATCGTGATCGCGATAACGCATTCTAGGTACGTACAATCTGCCCTTAGCAATCGATTCTCTTGTCAATTTTAATCACTTAACATAGCCTGAAGGAGGCAAGTCACACAGCATCCATAGCCCCGGTTGCTCAATCCTTAACCATCTCGCCGAATACAGGATTTACAGCTGGCCGAAGCCCTCTCCGTCAAAGCTAACTCACCTGACGAAAAAGACGTCATAGATCTAATCCTCGGAGGTCACGACCATGAGTACTACATTGGTAACGGCATCGGACCTCAATACTGCCAAGGTTTCGTTCCAGCAGCAAGCAGGCTCAAACCAGCCGAGGCCGGCAATACTTACCCCGCGAGGTGCGTATCATATCCTCGTTTCGCCTCTGTACTAGCCTTAGTGTGGATGTCCCTGCACACTCAGAATCATCAAGAGTGGAACGGACTTCCATGAGTTTAGTGACGTGACCCTGGAGCTTGAGCGCGATCCCAGTGCTATCAATCGAAAGACGATGATCAAATCCGTTAAAGGTGTGTAAGCTAATTGCTTTCTGACTTTGAACTTTTAGCTGATCTGCTATGACTTTCACGCTAGTAAAACGCATCGAACCCCCCCGTCCATGTCCCCGTATGAGAAAGGTGTATGACAAGATAGTCGGCCTTGTTGGACAGGAAGATCGAGTTCCCTTGTGTCTCGCGGAGAATGCCTGGGACTTGGACGACGTGCGATTCAAAGAGGTTCGTTAAACTCACTGACAGAGGTCTCTTCTCGCTGATTCAAATATTGATGCATCAGACTCGCTTTGGGAATTGGTTGACTGACGAAACGCTCACGTTCTTCCAAGAGCGCTTCCCGGCGAAAGGAGTCCAGGCTGTCTTTCTCGCCTCTGGTTGCTTGCGCGGCAAGACAATCCTTCAATCAACGGAAATCGCTGTCAGCCATATTCGGCAGATCCTGCTGTTTCCCGACCCCATCGTTATCATTGAGGTAACGGGAAGCGATATCTGGAAAGCGTTTGAGCACGGACTCGACAAACCCGGTCGAGGGTAGGTGGATGTTACTCGCGTTCTCGGATCTGTAGTTGATCTCTGATAACATAAATTCTATGCCAGTGCTTTTCCTGTCTTCGCTGGATTTATCGTCAAGTACAAATCCCAAAATGCACTCGATCAGCGAGTTGAGTCTCTCTTGCTTAACGCGACAGAGGTGGCGAAGGATGATACGAAATATAAAATCGCGACCCAAACGTTTTTGCGAAGTGGGGGCGACGGGTATACCATGTTCCAAAATACCACACTGGTTAGCGAAGACTCCCCGGTGTTCCTTCTTGACGTGGCATTCGGCCGCCTCCTCAGTGCGTATCTCCTTCCACCTGGTGTTCGCTCTCATTATTGATCAATGGAACTTTCGCAAGGGAACTCCGAGGAACGACTCCAGGCGGTGAACGCGAGAACCGTCGAGAGGATCGAACTCGCCAAACCTGGAAATCGGCCAAAACACAAAGATATTTACCCCGATTACAGATATCTATCCGCGACTCTGCCTTCCTGGGGCAAGACCAGTGGCAGATACAGCTGGGACACTGCCGGTAGTGTGCTCCTAAGCTTGGGCGACCAATCTTCATTCGGAGCGCCGCTCCCCCGCCAGCTGATGCAGCCACTCCCCCAGCCCAAGGCGTCGACCCGTCAGCTGGTGCAGTCACCACCACAGCAGTATATCAACTCAGCCAACATCTTCCGCGGGTATCGGAGCCTGTATTGCAACCTCGACGCCAGCGCCAAAGGGTTGGTGAACGCGGGGGACGAGGGCATAGGTGCGCACCCGCCAAAGGGTACCAAGGCATCTCCGGAAGAGGATAAGAAAACGCCAGAGGGGGGAGGGGCAGGACCTGTTCCTTTCAAGCTTCCAGAGGTTCCAAATGGCGACAGGAGGCGGCTGATTGACCTGACCCCTCCGAATTAGCCTGCAGAACCGAAATCTGACTAGGAACAAGGATGTCGCTTACTCTGCTGTAACTCGTATGTTTCATGAATTGCAATTGAAGATTCTTGGTATCGCGCTGAGCATTGAGCGCTGAACGATGATGCCCGGTGCGATTGAAAGACGCTGGGGGATGCAGATGGTGATTGGGGCCGCAAGATTTGAGAAGAATGGCGCAGTCGGTAAATGCGCGCTGCGTGCCGCTGAGTATTGTTCGGCATCCGTTTTGGACTGAATAGTAGACCGAATGTTGCTGAGGCTCTTCGTACAGGGAATTGGGTATAAGAGTCCCCGCCACTTAATGGGATATTACTTGAGTAGAGTCTTCGATAAAAGCGACAGTGGCCGCATTGAGCGTAGGGAGCAGGAAGCTTATATCTTTCGGTGGAGGGTGTGGGCCCGCTGCGTTGAAGCTGCATGAGCCATGGTTATCGCCCTGAGGCGCTCATTGACGAGGACTAATACTAAACGTGCAGCAAATTCGGTTTAATTGACGAAGCGTGCACGGAAGCTGCGAGGGTGGACGGCTCGACCCCGGCCTGCGTAAAACCACCGCTGCTCACGTGCAGACTCGTCGGTCAGATTTTATGGCCCCCTTTGAGAGATCACCCCCGAAGATAAAATGTACCGGTACCATGCCGTTGCCACGCTGTCCACCCAAGGTCCTTGGCTGACCAGCAGTGTTAGGCGCATAGGGGCTGATTTTACCACAACAGCAATGTTGGCCAGCGGACGAGGACCGAATGTAGAGATCAGGAAGACGCCGAGCATTGCTACTATGCGCGCGTCATCGCGGTTCTATCAAATAAGAGCAGGTGAGTTTTGGCTGCTTGGACACCGTCGGCGGATGACGGAGGAAATGTGAGAAAGAAGACCATCGCTCGCTAACAATGTGGTAGTGCGATCGAGAAAGAGGAGCATGGAAGCTAAGTAGTGGCGAGGGACCCCGTGACTCCAAACGAAAATTTGTTGATATTACTCACTCGCTTCCGCGCTGTAAGTTTGGAGAGTGGGCGCTTTAATCAGGCTAGCATTAAGGATTGGGACGTCAAGCACAAATGGGCATTGAGTAAATGGTACTGGGTCAAATACACAAGTGCCATTGATGTGTCGAAAACCAACGACGGCCAAAGATGACCCAAGGGTCGTCCTCTCGTGACAATCGCTGCCGCGGATGTCTGTGAGCAGGGTGGGGTGAGAAAATGAAAGCGCGAGCGGGGGCAGGAAGGCACCATACCGCGCCGGTGGTCAGTGGCGCGATAGTAGGGGCAGAAAGAACAAACTCGCGAAAAGAGAAAGGGAGAAATTATGCGGTACTAGACCGAGCTTGCTTCGACTTCGAGAACACATTCCAATGCCAGCATCTGGAGGAGGGAGCTGCAAGCGATGAGATGGTGGTAACGTGTACGCCTTGGGCCGCCGGGTACCCTACTGCCATCACTTCGAGGCTCTCGCCCGAGCGTCAACGTACACCTGGATTAATGTCAGATAAATAAGGCGGCGGCAGAGAAATAGAAACAGAGAAGAGAGAAATGGCGACAAGCTGGAACGATACGTCAGATATCCTGGACGAATTTCGCAGGGCCAGCTAGGGCGGTGCAGAGGGACTGCCCAAGCGCGGACGCATGGAGACGCCCGGATAGCCCCAGCGAAGCCGAGACCCAGGAAGATCGTCGGACGCACCCTCGACCTGCCATCTTAGCTTGTGGAGACCTATAGTACTGTACATTGCGTCCAACTCCTCCACATCTTCAAGCTTGGTGGTTGCTGAATGAATGAATGCGCCAATTAGGGCGCGGCCAGCGTTGCTTCCGGCGCACTAGTATCAATGGTTACGTAATCTAGACTTTGGCTTGATTCAGCGCTTGATAAGTACTTAATAGATATCGGGACACCTTTCGCCAATCTCCAGCGCTCGCCAAACTAGCTAGCACTTTGCTTGCCATGGCCGCCTATGATAAAGACAGAAACGAGCTTCGCATCCTGCACTTCAACGATGTCTACAAAATCAGAGCGCAGGAATATTATACACCCAAGGTATCCAATTCCAAGACCAGCACCAACACCTTCGACGTCACCCATTTCGCCGGCGCGTTCAACCGGGTCCGGAACGAATGGCCTGCGAGAGACGAAGGACTGGTACTCTTTTCTGGAGATGTATTCAACCCATCTCTCGACAGCGCGATCACGCAGGGCAGCCACATGGTATCGATCCTCTGCTACACACCACTCTCGCGTGCTGCGTGCAGAGTTTTGATATCAACGGATCTCTTCGTCAGGTACCCATTATATATCAGCTAGGCATTGACGCTGCGGTCCCGGGTAAGGGCTCTATCCATAAAAGATATCGTCTGGCGCATCTGAAGCCATCGCATTGGCAGGAAACCACGAATTCGATGTATTTCGGGCCTCTGTACTTCACTCACGAGCCTGTGCTGACACTCCTGCTACTACTTCTAGCATGGCGTATGATTGTTTCGCTCTTAAAAAGCGTTTGTGTTACTAAGGTCCGTGTAAACAGTATACCCAGCTCTGCAAGAATGTCTTGGCCAGAAAGGACCATAAAAATGACGTTGGCGCTCTCACTGAGTATTCAATAGCGGTTACACGACTGACACGGTGCTATTTAGCCATGGATTCTGAGCAACATGACGGACACTGAAACACATGCAGAGATCGATGGGACTAGGCGAAAATTTCTGTCCGAGGCTTTTGCTACCTTCAAAACGTTCCACAAAGCCGGTATCAAGGTGGGGGTGATCGGTTTGGTAGGGTGCGTACCGAGCTGGCTTAATCGATGCCGCAGAATATACACGGGCTAACGTTATCTATTTCTAGGGATTGGACTTCCACTGTTTCACACTGGCCTGAATTCATCAAATATGAAGACGTGGTCAGATTTGCCAAAGATTTAGCCATATCATTGCGTAGTGAGCATGGCTGTGATCTTGTAATTGCATTAACACATTCTCTGTACGTCCAATCCGCTTCCAGCGACGTAGTCCCTTTATTAATATTAATAGCGGCGATATAGTCTGAAGGAGGTACGTTTTACAGCATCGTCATCCCCCTGACTTGAGCCTTAATCATTGTCGTCAACTGCTACAGGATATAGCGCTAGCTGAGGCACTCTTTGTCACAGCAGACTCCCCGGACCAGGGGGATGTCATCGATTTAATTCTCGGAGGTCATGATCACGAATATTACGTTGGCAGAGGCATCGAAACATGCCAGGATTTCGATCCGGAAACAAGCAAGCTTAAACAAGCCGAGACTAGTAAATACCCCGCGAGGTGGGAAGCGCGTCCTTGTCGCCCCTTTACAAGGCTCTGACGCTGATATTTATACACGTAGGATTATTAAGAGTGGAACGGATTTCCACGAATTTAGCGAGGTGACTCTAGAGCTCGAATACAGGCCCAATGCCGCCGTGCGTCGGACAGTGGTAAAATCGGTCACAGGTACTTAAGACGATCGCCTTCTAGCCCCGATGCCTCAACTGAAAATGTGACTTGGGCGCCAGTGAAACGCGTCGAAATTTCCCCGGCTGAGCCCCAGTGTCCCGAAATGCAAGAGATATTCGCTAAAATCACCGGCCTTCTTGGACAAGAAGATCGAATTCCACTGTGTCGAACGCGGAACGCATGGGATTTGGACAACGTCCGGACCCAAGAGGTTTGCTGCTTTCATATTGAATGAGGTTTACTCTCCCTAACCACTAAGTAACAAGACCGCCTTCGGGAACTGGTTGGCCGACGAAACGCTCAAGGCTTTCAAGATCCACGGAGCCCAGGGCGTTTTCCTCTCCTCTGGTTCTGTGCGCGGGGAGAAGGAGATTTCCGCACCAAAGGATATCATCGTCAGCGATATTCGGGAGATCCTGTTGTTTCCCGACCCCATCGTTGTGATCGAACTAAAGGGGAAGACGATCCGAGAAGCATTCGAGCACGGACTCGATTCATATGGCGCAGGGTGGGTGGACGTTATTTGCATTCTCGAATCTACGGCTGATTTTAATACTGCCATTTTTGTGTCAGGCCCTTTCCTGTTTTCTCTGGATTTCGAGTCAAATGGAGTTCAAAAAATCCATTGGGCCAACGGATTTCCACTCTCACGCTTGAGGGAAAGCCGGTGGTAGACGACGAACCCTATAGGATTGCAACGCAAGAGTACTTACGGACGGGGCACGACGGGTATACGATGTTCAAAGGCGCCGAGCCCATAAACCCCAACTCCGGGGTGCTCCTCATCTCAGTAGTATTTGACTACTTCCTCAGTACGTATTCCCTTCTATCCAGTGTTTGCACTCGTCATTGATCAGCGTCTTGGATCGCTCAAAAGAGAATTCCAAGAAACGACTCGAGAAGTTGAAAGAGGAAACCGATAAGAGGACACATCGCGCCGGCGATCCCGAGTGGCAGAAGCCCGGCAAGTACTGGCCCGGGTACAAGACTATGAGAGCAATCCTGCCTTCATGGGGCGGCTTGAGTAATTTAGCCAGCCCGAACGTCGTCGGCGATACGTTCCTGAGCTTGGGTCACCGACTTTGGCCCGACACGTCGACCTTCCACGAGTCGCAACAACCGCCCCTGCCACACTTCACCGACATAGGTAGTGTGTTTCTTGGGTACCAGAACGTGTTCAGCAACCTCGACTCTAGCACCGATCAGTGGTGGCACTCGGACGACGCTGACGTTGATGTAGAGGCTCTCTTGGAGGAGGATAAAAGGACGCGGATGGACAAAGAGGCGGAGCCGGTTCCTTTCGAGCTTCCGGCTATTGACGGAAGATTGGTTGATCTGAAGTAGGCAGATACGGATCTCAGTTGGGAGTAACGACGTCGGCGCATACGCCGTCAATTTCGTATATCTTTCATCAATGCGCTCTGAAAATATAAAAAGGAAAAAAGAGTACGTGATTACATTTCAAGCTTCCAGCATGCGTGTATCAGCCGCTGCGTCCGTTATGATCAGAGAAAAAGGCTTAAAAAAGCATGCTATGATGCGCGAGTCTGCATAGGGGAGACAGCTATTTAATTCGTATCTGGAAGGGAGAAGCTTGGGGTGATTCATACCGCCTCGAGCTTTTTGGCTGGTTACGAGTCCGGCGAATCGAAAGGCTGTGAATCTTCTACACACGCCTCTGGCTCCGCGAGCCCCACATCGCTCTCCTCTTTGGATTTTTTCTTCGCACGACGCAGGGCCTTGGCGGCAGGGCGGGCTTTCGCTGGAGCAGCCCGCTTCCCTTCCTTGCGTTTAGGACCACCCTTCATTCGCAGCGCCTTTGATTCCTCCACTGACGCGCTCGCTCCTTTCCGGAAGGAAGATCTCTCTCCTCCCGACGCCTGTCCACGGCGGTCTGTGGCGACCCGAGCGACGTTGGCCGTTGTTGAATTCGTACCGTTCGCATTGGGAAAGTGACGTTTGGGTCGACCCGATGTAGGCTGTTGGCACTGGGGTGTGCGCGTCGCGCGATCGCCGATACGCTGCAAAAGCGATTTCAACTTCTGGGGTCGATCGTGTCGAGGCCCGCCCCCACGACGTGGCGCGCTCTCTGAGGCCCCATAGCTGACAAAAACCGTGCGTGTACCGGGATCATCCGCGATGGGTATGAAGCCGGCACCCTGGTGAAATCCGACCGGTTCAGGCTGGCGATCTGGCGCGCCCACCCAAGCAGGCATGTCGGACGTGCCGGGTTCTGCGTAGTCGCACCACCACAGGCTAACGCCGTGTTTGAGAGCCAGATCGTCAAACCATTCCAAACGGTCCTTCCAAGGGACAATAACGCCAACGAAGTGGTCGATAGGAGCAATCCCCGACTGGTATCGAGTCGTGCGGCGGTGTGGCACGATCGAAACGGCGGAAGGCTGCAGCTTTTCCTGGAGAAAAATCCAGCCGTATAATTCAGCAACATTACGTTGCATGTCAACGAAATGTGCCATCATGGACGAAAACGGCCCTGTCCCCAGCAAAGTCCACCAATCGAGATGATTGGGATCGCCAGGGAGAGAGCGATACTCTTTAGCTGACGCGGAAAGCCTTTCCGCGTGCGTGAGCCCATCTAAAAAGAATTTCTGGAGATCGTCGTAAAGGGCGCGCGTAAAGCGTCCCTGGATGCCGTCCGACGACACGCGCCAAAATCGGCTCTCCATAGTAGGTTTGATGTGTATCGGTACCTCATTGAAGTGGTAGCCAGGAAGACGTTCGGGCCACATACCCGTGGTGGGAATATAGTGAATCCACACTCGATCCTGCCAAAATGGACGGGGCGTGAAAAGATAATCACGATCACCAAATGTACCGTCTTCGAGGCGGCACGGTGGAGTATCTAAATGTAGCTGCGGATGTGTAGGGATATGCGGCCAGGCGGTACAGTTTATGGTGCGCAGTTCGTAACGATACTGAGGATCGTTTTCCTGGAGTTTGTAATACACGGCCGAAGCAGGGGTTGCCATACTACAGGGGCGCCGTTAGCATGCTTCGGGTCTAATATATAAACAGCGATGACCAGCTATGGCAATCACCTATACTTCAATCGAGTGTACACGCGAGGTCTTGGGTTGACTATGCTAGTAATGAGATGCTTTGCGAGGCTGTAGATGATTGATAAGATGTGCTTACTATATGGTCAGAAAGCGTAGTCGGACGATGAATATCTGACTCTGTTTTTTTCCGGTTGCAGTACCAAGGAGGTGGTATCACAAAATCGATCGTAGTTCCAAATGGTGAATCGCGCGCTCAGGTATAGCGTAGCGCGCAGAGATAGCGCCGTGGTATGCAGTCCGAATGGGCGGATGCTATAAGCACAAACGATGGGGGCCGAAGATACGCGAACAAGAATGGACTCCGGCGTGTTCTCGCTCGATGAAAGCACCAGTAAAGTGACGAGTGCGTATCAGATCAGAGCACGCACGTTGGGCGCTTAGGCCCATTGCCTCGAGGCAGAGAACCATAACGCTGGACGGATGTATTTGCTTCCGACGTCCAAGCCGATGTATTTAACAGTCTAAATCAAGGCTTAAATACTTAAGTACTTATCAGGAAACGGTGTGGATGGGTATTCTAGCAAACCGAGAAAGGTTTCGATATGTAGGCGCGCATATATTGCGCTAGTCCGCTTCATAGAACCACAGCTTGTGCACTCTTTCGTGTTTATGAAATCGATCCGAGGTCGCGGCGTGGTGGTGAGTTGAATGCTGTTGAGCCCGTTGACTGGGTTTGAAACCATCTACTCCAGCAATATTAGTAAGCACCAGCAATAAAGCTTGAAGACCAGATCTCGGTGGCGAATCCGGTCAGCCAGCAACCGCCAAGGTCTCAAGCTTGCACAGAGGAGTCGGACGAAATGGTGAGTCCCCGCATAGAACAGTAGGTGGAGGGCGCCTTTCTTGGGTTCCGGCTTCGCTGGGGCTGCTCGAGCGTTCCTCCGCTCGTCCGCGCTCGGGTAGTCCCTCTGTGCCACTCTGGTGCTGCGAAGTTTAGGGGTTTTCCTTTCCGAGATCTATGGCGTACCGTTTCTGTTCTCTCTGTTTCTCTCTCTGTTTCCCTCTTGCCGTTGCTCGTAAGTATCTGACAAGTCTAGATGCACGTCGGCAGGTTGGCGGTAGCGGGGTGTTCAAGGTTTGTGCGTTCCTATGCGTCGTCGCCACCCCAGTGCTCACGTCTTCTTTAGGTAGATGCCAGAGTCGAAGTACGAATGAATTTGCTGGTCTTGCACCGCGCAATTTTTTCCTCTCCTTCCCTCTTCGCGAGGGCTTTTCTCCTTTTTTAGCGTAGCGTCCACTGCGCCACCGCTTTCATCGATGCATCGTCTCTATCTACGCGCAACCTTACTGATTAATCCCGTGTCTCTATCTCGACCTCAGCAGTGGCGTAGGCGTGACCAGACGGGTAGAAACTCTGCAGTGTTGTCATTGTCGTTTCATCAGCCTCGCCTTCCTCTATCCAACATATCGACGCTCCTGTTCACTGTTGCCATGTACTTTATTTAAAATCGCCTAGGACATGTCAAAGTTAAACAGCGCTAATCGCCATGACATTCTCAATGACAAAAAGCTCTACACAGTGACAATGGTCTGAAATGAACAGAGTCGAGCTTGCCGCCACCGCGCCATTCAACTATTCGGATTAATCCTGCTTGACAAGCCCGAATGGCTACTTAATTATCGATAGTCCGGCGCGCGCGTCATAGTCACGTGTTGAGGTTGGAACTATCGCAAACATCGGAAGCAAACATGGAGCAAATAAGTGCAGATCTGGGTGGCGAATCGCTCAACCGCAAACCATCAAGATGTCGAGCTGGACGCAAGCGTAGGTGCCAAGCAAATACAGTATACCCACCGAAATCCGCGCGCAGATAAAGTTTGATCTGCTGATATCAGCACTTTTGCTCTCCGATTGAATACACACTTCACTTCATACTTTTTTCATTGTTGTTATTGTCCACCCTTGTTCGTGACTCGACATCGAACACGAGTACTTCCCAATGGAGTCACCATCGCTATCAACCCTGTCCTGTACCAAATGTCGCAAGTCTAAACCAGCTTCCTCATTCCCAATCTGTCGCCGAGGGCCCGGAAAGGGAGAAGCACGAACGGTGACGTGCCAGGAATGCACTGACAAGAGCCGGGCAAAGCATGATGAAGAGAAAAAAGAGAAGCAAAATCTACTTCCTGCAATTGACTGTGCTCAGTTTCTCCTTGTCCTAGAAGACTATGCTGCTGGGATATCTGGTGTATGTGATTTAGAAGCCCGGATTACATTAACTACGATCGGTGGGGATTTCAGTGGAAAAAATCTTGCTGATGAGCTAGTCCGGAATGTATCGGAGACCTTGGACTATAAATTCATGTGAGTGCCAGTAAAACTAAATTCTCCACTACGGAATTAACATAAGAGCCAATAGTTACCTCAAGAAGCATGCCCGGTCCACTTCAAACTCATTCCTTTATGTCTACCATTGTGCTCAGGATTGTAAACGACAGAAAGCACCGAAGAAAGTGGTGGACCCTATGAAGCAACGAGATAAGCAAAAAATGGCTGCCTTCGATTGCAGGGGCTATGTTACTGTATCTGTTGACGAGGCAATGCCTTTTATTGATATCACGGTTCGTCACGAAGAGAATCACGTACCATACTGCGATGTGTCTTTGCCCCCGGATGTGAAGGCAGTGGTTCAGAACTCATTGGATAAAAATGTTACACAGGTTTGTTTATCATTTATCTTACAGGGATCCGAGATGCAAAACGATGGCTAATAAATTATATTATTTCTATTTCTATAGATTTGGAATGATGTGCTCACTTTGTACCCAAGTCCCAATTTTACACGGAAGTCTGTGTACCGGTTATGGTACAGCTTGGTGCGAGGGCGGTGGTCCTTGGACTCGGATCAAGTTTTGTCGGCTGAGAAATTGCTGGAGCGCGGTGAGGAAGCCGGCGGTTTGGGTGCCTATTCCTTCAAAAGGATCAGTTTAGATATCCCGGACGGATACTCTGCAATCAGTTTCTCCATACCGG
>KL198037.1:451733-494115 GCA_000697705.1 Botryobasidium botryosum FD-172 SS1 | reverse complement strand
CTGCTTGTGTGCCATCATTCTTTGCTTTTATGTCGTAAATCTACTGTGATGTAAATGTTGCACTATTGGGGTGCATGTTGTAAAAGCTAGGCTTTGGCACTGCTTTGGGCAGGCCAAGTTCAGCAGAGAAGCTAGAAAAGCGACGCACAACTTTGGAAAACACAGCAACATTTTCTGTGTTGAAATGCCTTGGGGACTTTAAATTTTGAGCTCAAATTACTAGTAGAAAACCGACAAAAAACTACTCTGAATAAAAGTGCATTCGGAGCACCATACATGGGGGATGCGACCTTAGGCGACGGGTTGAACTTCGGCGGATTAACCGCCGTGGAAGCTGGGGCAGTCTTGGCAGCCGCAGCAAAGGTCTTGGGCTTCGGCTTAGCGGCCGAGGCAGGCTTGGCCTTCGGGGGAAGGGCTTTGGGGGTGGGGGCGGGGGAGGCTGGGGGGGCCTCGCGCTCCTTGCCCTTGCTGGGGCCGGGTACGGCGGCAGGCGCAGGGGGGGGTGGAATTCCCGATGATTGGATGAGCTCGAGGAAGTCGGGCTCGTTGGCGATGATCGTCGACAGCTGGTCGGGGTCGACGACGTGGAGCACACCTAGGAAGAGGTTGCGCATAGTGACATGAGGATCTGAGTACTCATCCTTGGTTGAGAACTCGACGGCGGCCTGGAAGGCCCCTTTGATGAACTCGAGGGAGGTGGCCAATAGGCCTCCTGCGCGAGTTTGGGGATTGGTGAGAGCGGCCTGCGGGGGTACCCAACGCTGGCGGTATGTTGAGGGGGTGGTGGAGGCGGGCGACTGGGGCGCCGTCTCGGGAATGACGTCCATGGGAGCGTCTAGGTTGGAGCCGGTAGAGACTCTAGGGCGTTTTCGGGTCATAGCGACGGTGAGAGGGGGATGGAAGCAGCGGTGGGCAGATGTGGAAGTTTATCCGAAAAGTTTCACGTTCTCAACAGCGACAGAGCCAGTGTCCCCGTCAGCGGGGTGTCTGAATCTCTGGGATGATGAGGGAACGGGAGGGGGGGATGAGGAAATGGAGTCCTCACGCGCAATGTATATATACATGGAGACTAAATGGGAAGTACGGAAAAGGAAGGAAAACACGAGGATAACCTCGGGGATCAGTCCGGCGAAGAGGGAAAGAAGTCCTAAGTATATACATGTATTCCTATGGATTCCGCGCAGGCGGAGAGGGAAAGGGAACGGAATGAAGATGGAGTGAAAACAGGAGTGGAGACGGAAAGAATGAATGGAAGCGGAATGAGTCCGGACTCATTCTTCGGAGTGCGGAGATGATCAGGATGAAGTCCTGACACATAATGAACGCGCGAGCCACTATAAAAATATGGTCGTCCCAGAACACTCAATTTATTGCTTATACAAGATCCTTGTGGATTGCGAGAGCAAAAACACATCAACAGCGTGATAATGTCTTCGGCAGGCTCGGATATTTGCAATAATATAATTCAAGCTCTGAACTACAGCCCTCTCAGTGATTGAACAATGTTGGGGATACTCCAAACGGGTCTACAGGCAGTTTCCCGCGTCCTCAACCGAAGCATATTTGGAGAAAAATGTTATCGCGGCCCTTGATTCTATCCCGATGGAAACCATTCGCCGGTGAGCGCTGAGCGTGAGCTCTTATTGTATTGAACTTATAAGATTAGAGCTCATTTTGTACCAATTCGAACTGCGTATAGGTTTTCCACATGATCCTTGGGCCTTATGGACAGCTACAGGAAGGGATTGAATGGGAAATAGGCGACGTGGGCCGTCAAAAAGTATCACGGGCACCGAGTCTTGCCCGAGAGCATCTTCAACGACCTTGCTGCTGCTGAGATTACATAATTGATTTTTCTCGGCACAAACTTCGGCAAGGAATTGCCGGTGGCAGTGGGTCACACGCAGTCACATCGAAATAAGCACACGTGATGCCGATGATTCTGTGTGCGGCCTATCTTACCGGGCGGTGGATAGGACCAGGCTACTATGGCTAGACGACCTTGTGGCATTCAATCTTGATTCAACCCACGTTCAACCTCTGATTATGCGACACATCAGGATGCACGCCCAACATATGCATGCGTTGGAAGAATTCGTTGCCGACAAAGTAGGAACGGACGGAGCCAATTATCTGGCAGGTACCGAGCCCTCGCAAGTTTTTTATTTTTGGAATTTGTTCGTATCTTGCGTGTCCACCACATCAATTAGCCAACACGCTAATCACCTTCGTTCCTCAGCTCGGACGTCGAGGCCAAGTTTGCTGCGTATCATGCCAGGTGGTATAACCCTTCCGCAACGCTATCGCTGCCTGCGCTTCTATGTATCGTCACACGCGACCGCGGCGTTCCCGGGGCTTCGCATGTTGTGACGTCCAATCCGCGGGACTTCTCGTGCTGGATTGCCCGTGGCATAAACGTCAAGTTCATGCCCAAAGCTCCCATCGGCTCGCGCAGGCAGGTGATCAGCGAGTGCCTACAGTGGCGCATGACTCTCATCACCTGGCAGTTGACTCGACACAACCCCCGATACTCTCTACCCACGTCCGCACACAGCCCATCGTCTCCATTCCGCTTTCTTCCCTCCTTTCACCCCTCATCCATCCTCCGCGCGATTCCTAACAATGCAGCCAGCCGTCGCTCCGAATCGTCTCTACCTGCCACCATCGTTCTCATCAGTGGGGATGGGCTACCAGGAGAGTACAACCCAGATGGATTTCAGGAGCAGATCACGAGTGCTCTGACCCTTGGGCTACGCGTCAAGGTTTGGGCGTAGAGCGACTCTGTATCCAAAAGGATTCATGACGTCCGCCGCCACCACATGAATCAGATGGATATCCATTATTTCGATCCATACATTCCTTACCTCACGAACTGCGACTATGTGGGCTGCAATAGCCATGTTCAAGGTAGCGAAAAGCGCGAGCAAAACGCTCGTGAAAACGCTCAGAAAAACGCTCGCAAAACGCCAGCGCCGAAGGGTGCCGAAGGACTTTTGTCTGCGTATGTGAGCTGGCTTTGGTGCACAAAAAGCGTATATTACCACAGAGACTCTGTCTGTTTTAGGAGACATTGCAGGCCAGTCATGACGCCTTGACTGTTTAAGGGAAGGTGTTTTTGCTCTTGGCTTTGAAGTTCGTTTTTTGAGGACGATGGGGGGTTTCACGGTAGAGAAATACTGGACAAAAACACCACCGAAAACGGACCCTAGACAATATCAAACCCCGATATCGAGGCGTTTTGCTGACCGTTTTTCTGGCGTTTTTGTCTACCGTGAGCGTCCCCAATCCTACCGCCGACTGACAGTGACAAACTTTCACGCCTCGTTCTGTTTTACTCATCCTTTATTACCCAGCGGCAGCCCCTCCCATTCTCCCCGCCTCGATATTGTATTGCTCCCACCCAGCCTTTTCCTTTATCACTTGACCTTGTATCTCCCACTCTATACCCATATACTATTTCACAGCGGCTCCGGCGGAAGTTCGGACTTTGAAGGCTTTGACTCTGAGGGCCGCCCAAACAAATAGCTATAAACAGAGCAAACACTGCCATCCGCGGATCACAAACGAGTAGTATACTAGACTTGGTACAGCAGACTCTAGCCAAGCTGCCGTGGCGAGGTGGACGATGGTCGACATCACTATAGGTTCGTCGCAGCAGACGATGAACCCGGCATCTACGAGCGCCTACCCTGTGTCGTCTTCGAACCATGTTGCGCTCGCGGATAGCTTTCAGAACCCAATAGTTGCTAGTCCTGGTGAAGACTGGACCAAATCGCTCGTCAAGCTTGCCAAAACCGCCGAGCTCAAGTGTGTTTTAGCTCTTTGGGTGGTCTTTGTGCGCACTACAGATATTGACGTTGAGCAACAGGAAACACGCGCTTTCGCTGCAGTTGCACACCGCACACATCCTGTCGGCCCATGCATCGTTGGAGAAGCGGTCGAAGACGTTGGAAGATGTAAGGGCGCAAAAAAACTGGCTGGAAAGGTATGCTCCCTTCTCCTACATCGGCCAAATGGGTTAGCTGCTCATTGTGAGCTTAGTGAACGAGCAAATCTGCTGGAGCAGCTTCGTCAGGTGAACGAAGACCGGGAAAAGGTGAGCCTGAACGCAGCCTTCGTTATTTTGCATGAAAACTCACGCTCATGCCAATAGGCCGATCAGCTAGAGTCATCGCTCATGAAAGAGTGCGTCTTGGCACGCTTATTACCAAGCTACATTGGAATCAATTGCTTTACGACAACTCCCTAGGTGCAACGAGGCCAAGGCCAAAATCCAATCCATCTCAGATGGAGAGTACGCCGACTCGAAGCGGGAAGTAGATGCTCTGAGGGCTGAGCTTGGCCTACCACCTGTTCGCTCTCTGCAAAGCACATTAGACGAAAAGGCTGCGTCGTGAGTCGAGCTGTGCGTGAATGGCGCACATGGGAGAGTAATGTTCTTTGTATAGGTACCTCAACCAGCGGCGGTTGCAGCAGTCTACAGGACAGGCTTCTACCTCTGTGACCAACACGCCAGCACCCGTCGCATCCACCTCAAACTCGGCTCCAGGCCCCTCGACCCCAACTCCAGTAGTTCCAGCCAAGAGGGGGCCCGGTCGCCCTCCAAAGTACCCTAGGCCCGACAGTGGCTCGGGTACAAACCATACGAGCGGAGAGCAGTCTGCCAAAAGGCCTCGAGGCCGTCCGAAGGGAAGCAAGAACAAGACGAGATTCTCGGATTGAAATGGGTTTTTATTATTCGCTTGAGCCTTTCCGTATTGTCACTTCTGATATGTAGTTTTTCATGTACCAATTTTCCCATCAAGAATGCCGGTATGTTGTTGTATCACACCAATGTAACGCTCATTCGAATGTTCCGTATTACCTCTTTTTCGTTGCTACGTAAATTGGTATACACGTTATTGAAAGATTGAGAGGGATCCAAACGACTTCTCAACAGTGCTCGGAAACGCCAGTAAGTGTAACCGGCCCACGTAGCTCAGCTATCAGCCGTTCACAGATAGGTATGAACGAATGATTTCGTCCTTTTTACAGACCACAAAGGCGAAAAATTGCGATTCAATCGGCCAGTGGGAGCCGAGTGGCAGGGCAGGCTACGATCTTTGGGAAAGCCAGGGGATTTCCTAGACAAACAAAGCCTTGTGAGAATACCCAGTTGAAGCATGACGTTCCTCCTGCGAATTCTGAGCTGATTTATTTGTCATGCGTACTTGTCAGTCCTCGCCAACCCCAGGGGGGACCTGGATCGATCGGTCAGTGGGATCCGGGTGAAACAATGGATTGAAATCGCTGGAAGGGTAAGCAAGATATTCGGGCGTTGCGCAGAGCGACGCCTGTGAACAAGATCACGGACGACAAGTCTTTCCATCATCCCGATCACACGCGTAGCTTTGTGATACACGAATGCATGACCGTTGGCGGGTGGGATGCACGTTGGTGATGACTGGGACTATCGGCGCTTCTTCGGCCAAACTGTTATCCCCTTTGGGCACTAGTACCATCCGCCAACAATCTGACTCTATTTCTCCCTAAACTGCCTTTTTTGGGAAATACGCACCCGATCGATTCGATTTATAAATATCGGATATCTCCAAGCTGCATCGTTCTATCCCCTCCTCCCTCCCTCCATCATCTACCATGTCTTTCCAGAAGAACGACGTCGACGACCTCGCCATCAACACCATCCGCACACTCGCTGCGGATGTCGTTGCAAAAGCCAACTCTGGTCACCCCGGTCAGCTACCTTGGATGGGGCGCATCGTTAGCCTGCATTGACGCAATTCCAATAGGTGCTCCCATGGGTCTGGCCCCCGCTGCCCACGTTCTTTTCACTCGGTAAGGCGCACCCTCAGTACGAGGCTATTTTGATCTCAATATGGTCTCAGCTTCTTCAATGCCAACCCCAAAAACTCTCACTGGTTCAACCGTGATCGCTTTGTGCTCTCCAACGGGTCAGTCTTACTCTAGATCTTGAGCTGCGTAAACGTTTAAGACCTCCCTAAATGTCTTTATTGGCCACAGACACGCGTAAGTTGCCAAAAGTGCGGGTGACTAGATTCCATCTCTAACCGAGCTCGTGACTAGCTGCGCCCTCTTGTACATCCTCCTCCATCTCTTGGGCTACAAGCTGTCCATGGATGACCTCAAGGCCTTCCGCCAAGTCAATTCCTTGACTCCTGGACACCCCGAAGCAACCCACACCGATGGTATACTACTCCAGCCATTCCTTGCGGTATGAAGCATGAGCTCATATAATCCATCAGGTGTCGAGGTTACCACTGGACCTCTTGGACAAGGTTTTGCCAACGCCGTCGGCCTTGCCATGGCCCAAGCTCATCTTGGTGCCATCTATAACAAGGATGGGTTTGATCTTATCAACAACTACACCTACGGTAAGGCCATTTGTATACTAAGTGCTTGCTTCTGTGGATCGAATAATTCGTGCACAACGCAGTTTTCTGTGGTGACGGCTGTCTCATGGAGGGTGTTGCCAGCGAAGCGGCGTCGCTTGCCGGTCACTTGAAACTCGGAAATCTGATTGTGGTAAGTACCTACTTTCTGCCTTTCTCGCTTTGACTCTGATCAATTCTATCTCCAGATCTACGACGACAATCGTGCGTCCTGTGGTACTTGCGTCAACTCTATAGCGCACTAACCTTGCCTCGTCCAGACATCTCTATCGATGGAGACACTAATGTCGCCTTTACCGAGAACGTTGAGCTCCGTTTCAAGGCATACGATTGGCAGGTTCTGCATGTCGATGACGGTGACACGTACGTGGTTTTATATCTCCTTGATGAGCACACGCCTACTGACTATCCATCAGCGACCTTGCTGCCATCCACAAGGCGATCGAGGAAGCTCGCGCCGAAAAGAACAAGCCCACCATTATCCGATTGAGGACCATCATTGGATATGGATCCAAGCAACAGGGAACTCACGGTGTCCATGGATCACGTAGGTAGCTGTAGCTTAACCAACCGACTCGCTCTGATCTCCTATTCATTTTTTCTCAGCTCTTAAGGCCGACGATATCGCTAGCGTCAAGACCAAGTTTGGCTTTGATCCCAAGACCAACTTCTACGTCCCAGAGCAAACGTACAAGGCATATCACGCGATAGCCGAGCGCGGCGCCAAGCTCGAATCAGAGTGGAATTCTCTCCTTGCCTCGTACGAGTCCAAGCATCCCAACGAGCACGCAGAGCTCACTCGCCGGATCGCCGGAAAGCTTCCTGAGGGCTGGGAATCCAAACTTCCCACCTTCAAGCCCGGGGACAGTGCCGTCGCAAGCCGCAAGCTCTCCGAGACCGTTCTCACTGCTCTCACTCCCGTCCTTCCTGAACTCTTTGGTGGATCCGCCGACTTGACGGGCAGCAATTTGACTCGTGTCAAGAACGCGGTTGATTTCCAGCACCCTTCGACTGGCCTCGGAGATTACAGTGGTATCTACATCCGATATGGTGTCCGTGAGCACGGTATGGGCGCTATCATGAACGGACTGAATGCCTACGGTGGTATTATTCCCTTTGGCGGTACTTTCTTGGTGCGTATCGAGTTCACTTCGTTGATTGAACGCTAACCCAACCTTGCTGGTGATTTAGAACTTTGTGAGCTACGGTGCTGGTGCAGTGAGGCTTTCTGCTCTCAGCAAGCACCAGGTTATCTGGGTCGGTGAGTAATATCCTAATCCTTCTTCGAGGTGATGCGTAAAGTCTATAGTTAATTATTTACGTAGCTACCCACGACTCCATTGGCCTCGGCGAGGATGGTCCTACCCACCAGCCTGTTGAAACTGTGGCCCATTTCCGCGCGCTCCCCGACTGCCACGTCTGGCGCCCGGCCGACGGAAACGAAACCTCCGCTTCATACCTCGTCGCCATCAAGTCTCGCCAAAACCCATCCATCCTCTGCCTCTCCCGACAAAACTTGCCTCAACTCGAAGGCTCAAGCATTGAGAAAGCTGCCAAGGGTGGATACGTTTTGCATGAGGTTGCCGACAAGAAAGAAGACCTCACTATCGTTAGCACCGGTAGCGAGATCCCCATCGCCGTCGAGGCTGCGTCCAAGCTCGAGAAGGACGGCTTCAAGGTCCGCGTTGTCAGTCTACCGTGCTGGGAGGTATTCGAGGCACAGGATAAAGAGTATAGGTTGAGCGTTCTCAGGAGCGGAGCGCCTATCCTTTCCGTCGAGGCGTATGCCACCATGGGCTGGGAGCGCTATAGCCACGAGGTTTGACCCTTTGTCCTCACAGCTGCCATTTCCTATTACTGACGGTTCATCTCTCGCAGCAATTCGGTCTCCCTTCATGGGGTGCTTCGGGACCATACGACAAGGTCTACGAAAAGTTCGGTCTTACCGGCTCCAGTACGTTTCCACTCATACCTCATATCAGCGGCGTAAAATTTCACCCTTCTTTCTCATCGCAGACATCGCGAACATTGGGAAGAAAGTCATCAAATTCTACAAGGAGAAGGGCGGCGAGGTCATTACCCCCATCCTCAAAGCCCTTCCGTAATCGCTCCATTCCGCCAAGATCTATCGTGGATTTCTGCTTCCTTGTACTTCCTGCCGCTCGCCCGTTCTATTCCTCAAGTAAAATATTCAAAAGAATAAATTGGTCATGTTACTGCGAATCACTGTGTTGATATTCAGCCTTGCAAGGTCCCAGTTAGAGCTCGGGTCAAATCATACTTTCAATTTCTACATTCTCGCTACTTATTAGAGGATAGCCGGGAATATTATATAATCCGGATTCTGGCATTTAAATATTTAAGCTCTGACGTCCAATTCGTGCAACTCACCACCAGCGACCTGGAGTTGAGTCCCGCCGTAGGTTCAAACTTCAGAACCGAGAGTATATATCGCGTCGCCAGCTTATCGTACAGACTTCTGGAGTCACTTTGGTGTCGGTAAGAGACCAGAGACCTCGCATTACTTATCTTTGACACATACTCACCTAACGAATCTGTGGTATACCTGCCCGGCGCTGGCGACTCATAGACGATCAATATCCTCCCTACGTGACGCATATATTGAGCGGAATGTCTCGCTCCCACAATGAGCACATGGAGGCGCTGAAAGCGTATCTGGCCGAGCGGGAGAAGGAAGAAGGGGTCGGGTATTGGCCAGAGTCCGGGGAGACGAGCGCAGAGCAAGAATGCCATTATTTCTGGCACTAGTCCGTGTTCCACGCGCTTTTGGAAAGTTACGCAGCATGCTGATTCACAGCCCGCGCGCAATTCCTTTCTCAGCTCGGGTGTCGAAGCTCGCTTCGCCGAATGGTACGACGAGGGCTATCTTTCCGACGAGACGCTCTCCCTCCCCGCGCTGCGATATCTCGTAACGCGCGATCGCGACTTTCCCGGAACCTCCTTCGCCGTCACTACTAACACTCGCAACTTTTCCGACTGGCGCGATAATGGCATTGACGTCCGGTACATATCCAAGGTCCAGACCGCATCCGGCCAATGGGAAGATCAAGCTGTCGAGGAGGTGCTTGCATGGGATATGTCCAAAGTCATCTCACCATATCTCAAACTATCCTCCAAGCCCGTCGGCGGCGGCACAATTACGCCACGAGCTCTACTCCCTATTATCGTCCTGGTGACTGGAGACGGTGCTCCGGGAGAATACGACCCCTACGGATTCCCAGCCGACATCAGTAACGCACTTTTCGCGGGACTGCCTGTGAAAGTCTGGGGCTGGAAGGCCGAGCTCGACGAAGAAATTCTCAACCTTCAGAAAGAATACCCGAACCAATTGAAGATCCACTATTTCGACGAATATGCGCCTTACTTGGTCGGCTGTGGCTTCGCGGGGTGTAATATCACTGATGGATAAGCGTGTTTTCCTGCCTTCGATTCTGCTTCATATTCTGTATTCTATTCGCACCGTCTTCCACGCACAGGCCTTCTATTCCATCCCTCACCACCCGCCAGGTCTAGCTACTTTCTATCGTACTTCCACTGCTAGTCCAACCTCGCTGTATCGTTTCCCCATAGACTCTCGGTTACCAGACAAGCCATTCCTAAATAGAGCCATTATGTACAGTCGCTATACGCAAGCGTTATAAAGCATCGAGCGATTTCTGGAGAGTACGAATGGGGCATGGGATTTGGCGTATAAATACGAGCACCCGACATCGGATATATCCCTGCAGCCTGACTCAAGTACGGAGGCATATTCCACGGCGATTTAGCCTCCGTGCAAGATGCCTTCGACGGTACCGCCGATATTAATAATTTGGAGGTCAGTCCGCCTGGGGCTGTTCCTTGGCTTGCATAATTGGCGCGTATCGACCTGTAGCGGCCTCGGGGAGACTGGGCACCCTGGCGAGTCGTATAATCAATTGCAAGGGTATTGCGATGAGGTGCGGCGGAGAGGGTAGTGGGTTGACGCGTCTGTGTTGAATTGATACTCTCGGCTAGCGCTGCAAGATGGAGGAAAGTGCCTCAAGCGCTGATCTACTCCACCTGAGGCGCTATGAGGCATTCGAAGCCGTGCCCGGCAGCACCCCAGCTCCCTATGTACGTATCGCAGCGCCAGGTTTAGTGATGAATTTGATCCCTGCATAAGTGTACAATGGATTCAGCCGACGTATGGTTTACGCGCGGTGCGCCCCGCTCTGTACCTCGCAGCGTGCCATCATGGTGTAAAGTCCGGAGACTTACCCGTTCAAAGTTGAAAGTAAGCAGCGCAGGTTTTAAATCGCGATGCCGGCCCTCTTTGTCGTACTGCAACCCCACAGTCTCAACAAAAGCTTCGGCCATCAGCGGGGGTTCGTTGGCATGCGTAGGAGCCCGGAGCGGCGATATGGTGGAGAACCACTCTGCCGCGAAAGTCCAGGGCAAAGTGCAGTCTGGAAAGGGGTGTCGAGCATCTCAAGACTGGCAGAAATGCATCCTGCGCATGGCTTGGAAAATAAAACTCATTCGAGACGGTAATTGCTGCTTCTCATACGACGTACCAGGCGCTCTTGTATTCGTGTTCTGTCTCCTGGATAAGGCATTATTGTATAACAGCTCCATGCAGCAATCTGCAGGAAAGAAAATGGAGCAGCATAGGTGGCCTATAGTAATGGACGCCCGGAGAGTCGGGCCTTGGACGAGACCGCCAAGTGGTATATGAGTTGCACAAGGCACGTCCCAATGGCCATGTAGGCCCTTTGAGTGCCTTCAGGGTCGGCTGTGCGATGATTTTCTGCGCAAAACCAAGCTGATACGTGGAGATCTGAGTGAGCTAATACTCATAAGTACCAGTCTAAAACCCACCCACCAGGCCACCTCCGGAAGTTCATGCCCCAAAACCCTGCTGTTTTTACCCGCTCTTTCTTGGGTGATATATGGGCAGATTTTAATAGTAAAGCGCAACCCAGTTTTTGCAAATCGGACGTGGTTTGAGCGACATACTGCAGTCCAAAAATTGGCGTTGAATTGCACGAAGAGCAACAGAGGCCAAACAATGTGCATATATTTATGTACTAACTTCTCCTGTACGACTGGCCAGCCGCCGCGCGAATCTCAAGTCACTGTTCGAGACAGCTCGAGATATAGCTACCACAACCTCCCCTTCAAGCTGCTCCCTCTTGGTGAGAGACCAAAAAAATTGCTTTGCATTTGGCACGCATCTTATGGATTGACAACATACTTGGTGTTACTGCCAAGCTGACGGCGAGCGGTGCCCAGTCAGAATGCCGTCCCGACCATCGATGAGGCTTCACTGCTCGCATAGGGAACACATGGAGGCGTTGGAAGCTCACTTGGCTCAAATGGAGCGGGAAGAAGGCGTCAAATATTGGCAGGAGCCCGGAGAGACGACGTCGAGCGCAGAGCAAAAATGCCATTATTTCTGGCACTAGTTCGTGTTTTCGCGATTCCAGAGAGTTATGCGGCACGCTGAAGCGCGCAATCTTTTCTTAGCCCGGGGGTTGAGGCTTGCTTCAAAGGATGGTACGGCAGCTCGGAGCCTGACTACCGTCCCTACGAAACGCTTTCTCTACCCGCGCTGCGATACCTTGTAACGCGCAATCGTATCTCTCCCGGAGTCGCCCACGCCTCCACCAACAAGACTCGCAATTTCGCTGACTGGAAGCGCCATGGCATTAACGTCCGATATATGCCCGGGAGAAGGGCCGCGTCCGGCGAATGGTACGAGCGGGATACCGAGACGACTCTTGAGATTAAGATGACTCGGGTCATGTGTCAGTTCCTCCGTGAAATGCTTGCAAGATCAACGTTGCCGTCATCTCCTCTCGATCGTGCGTCGTCGTCCGTGCCCGGGCCCACAGCATCCTCCGAGCCCGCCAGCGGTCATCCGTCTACGCTACCACCTCCACCTCCTATCATCGTCCTGGCAGTTGGAAAGAATCTACTACCAGACGCCAGGCTATTCTCGGCCATCTGTGACGCCGTTCGTCGCGGGCTGTTCGTAAAGGTCTGGGGCTGGAGGGCCGGCCTTTACGAGAAATATCTCGATCTTCAGAGCAGTCACTCGGATCAGATGAAGATATATTATTTCGACGACTATGCGCCTTATTTGGTGCATTGTGGCTCCGCAGCGTGTAATCTTGGGGTCCGCTAAGAGCCAATTGCTTTCCCGACTTCGTTTCTGTCCCTTCGTTCACAGTATAATTCCCACCGGCGAAGCTTATGTAGCTACTTTTCACCGTCCAGTTCCACTTTAAGCTTTGCTGTAGCGTACTATCATTCCTCCAGGCATCGGACCAAATTGATCCCAGTGTATATCGCGGCAGCCTTGTACTAGTCAATCTCTCGCCATCTCCGATATTGCTCTAGGCCAGATCCGGAGGCATACATAATCGGGATTCGGCGGAGAAAATAGATTTGGCTTCCGACGTGTTGCAAGACGACTTTGGTGTCGTGCGCTACTCGAGTACTCACCACCAGCGACTTGGAGGCAGATCCCTCGTGAAATTCAGAGCCGAGAGCACAAATCGCGTCCCTAGCTTATCGCACGAGCTTCGGTAGCCCCGTATTTCAATTTCCAAGGGGGCCCCCTTATCCCACCTCGGTGCCGGTGAGAAACACTTTACCTTTGGCACGCAGTGCTACGCACATATCCGATGCTTAAACACACTGCAGCTCTACGCATATATCGAGCCAGACAACATGTCGTCCGAAGAAAGTACATCACGACCTTCGATCGAGCCTCGCTCGCACGGGGAGTACATGGAGGCGCTGAAAGCGCATCTGGCCGAGCGGGAGAAGGAAGAAGGGGTCGGGTATTGGCCAGGGTCCGGGGAGACGAGCGCAGGACAGGAATGTCATTATTTCTGGCACTAGTATGTGTTTTATGCGCTCTGCAGAGGTTCCAAAGGACGCTAAACTCGCACGTATCTTCCTTAGCTCGGGTGTCGAAGCTCGCTTCGCCGAATGGTACGGCGAGGGCTATCTTTCCGACGAGACGCTCTCCCTCCCCGCACTGCGATATCTCGTAACGCGCGATCGCGACTTTCCCGGAACCTCCTTCGCCGTCACCTCCAGCACACGCGATTTCGCCGACTGGCGCGACAATGGCATAAGCGTCCAGTATATGCCCAAGGTCCAGACGGCATCCGGCAAATGGAAAGAGCAGGCTGTCGAAGAGGTGCTTGCGTATGAGATGTTTCAAACCATCTGGCCGTTCGCTCGACGTGTGCTCCGTGACGAGCCGAAATCATCGTCCAGGTCCGGGGCCGGTCTCACACCATCCTTCGAGCGCACCGACGGCGACGGCGGCCCATCCACGCCATCTCCGCTCCCGATTATCGTCCTGGTGACTGGAGATGGTGCTCCGGGAGAATACGACCACGAGGGATTCCCGGCCGACATCGACAACGCTCTGTTTAGTGGGTTGCCTGTGAAAGTCTGGGGTTGGAAGGCCAAGCTCCACGAGAAGATCCTCGCGCTCCGAGGCAAATACCCTCGTCAGTTGAAGATACACTATTTCGACGAATATGCACCGTACTTGGTGAACTGCGGCTTCGGAGGATGTACTAATGCCACCACCGACGGATAATCGTGCTTTTCCGCCCTCGTTTCTGCTACTGTATCCCACATCGCCTCCCACGCACTACACTTTTTTTTAAATTTTCCTCGCCATTGCACAAGTTCACCTGCTTCTCACTGCCCAATTCAAATTCTGCTGTATCTCCTTCTCTCTAGACTCTCAGTTACTCACCAGAACCAAGTTATTCCTACTTAAACAAAATCAAAGTCACCCGCTGCGAGAGCCTGCGACAGCTTTGCAAAGTTGTTATATACAGGCGTTTGTGAGGCAGAGCGCATTGTATTGAAAAAATTTCCATAAAGTACAAGTGGTACGCCTCGGTCAGCAGAATGACGTAAGGGCGGAGGCATATTCGACGGCGATTATCATTTAGCCTCCGCACAAGACGTCTTTGACGTCGTGCCCTACTCACCACCAATGATTTCAAAGTCGGTCCGCCTAGGGTTGTTCTGCGCCTTGGATAATCGGGGTACGCCCAACGGAGCTGGAGGGGTTTCGAGGACCGTGAACGCACGGGCGAGTCCTATACGCAATTGCAAGACTAGCGCGGTGGAGAGGGTGGTGTGTTGGCGCGTCTGCGTCTGGATTCCCGGTTGTGAAGCTGAGGAAAGCGCGTTGGGAGGCGTGTCTACGCCACTTGACACGCCGTGAGGCACTTGAAGGTGAGCCTCGGCGTCCCCAACTCCCTATTGATGTGTCGCAGAGCCAAGAGCTAGGTCTAGTGTCGAATGTGATCCCTGCGTCAATTCACAGCGAGCTCGACTGATATCTCATCTATGTGCCCCCGCTCCGTAGCTTGCAAGGCGCCATCGCCGCTCCCAATGGCGTAAATTCCAGATACTTGCCTCTTCAAAGGGAGCGGCACAGGTCTTTGATCGTAATGCCGGTTCTACGCCGTCTGTGCAATATAAAAATGAGAATAGCCATCACACCGCAGGAATACACGCCGCACGATTTATGTTTAGCATCGTCGCTCTAGATAGTGTAAATTCCAGATACTTACCTGTTCAAAGCAAGCGGGCAGGATGTGCCTTTCATCGTGGTGCCGGTTCCACCTCGACACCAGCCCGGCGCCGTTGTGATGTGATGTAAAACAATCGGACGGCTGATATATATAATATTAATCTGCCACCGAATTCCGAATTCTTTTATCAGCGATTGTCGTGTGTACGCACTGAAATGAAGGGTAAATGAAGGGGGTGCTGAATGGAGGAGGCACTGGATGGAGCAGGGCCGGCATCCAGTCGTATAGGAAGTACGTACCGCGCTTGGCAGGACATGGCATGGCATGGGCCGGCTATCATGGGCGTCAAGCCTGAAGAGCGAGCTGATAGACTGATAACAATGGCCACGAGGCTCCCCGTTACGGCGGGCCCCTCGAGATTAGAGATGGTATCTAACTCACTCGGGGTGGTGGCACCCTTCCGGTGCGGGAGATGGGGGCCATATGAACGGGGCCCTCCTGCGCGTCGCCGCATTTGCCGCCTATACCGTATGTATACAAGCAGATCAGGCGCAGCGCCTCGAGACTCGAGGCTCGATGTGGCCCCGGGCTTCTTTTTTTCTGGGAATAAACAGTGAACAAGGGTGGGTTGTAGTGTTTGGGAGGGGAGTGGGCTTCTGAGAATTCATTTGGGAATAGGCTAATCCCTGAAGATTGAGGCTCGGGAGGTCGTGCTTGAAGCTGCGGAGTGGAATGTGGCGCGTACATCTTGAGGCTTGGGCTCGAGCTCACGTTCAAAGGAGAAGCAGGAAGACCAGGGGGGTCTCGCAGGGTAATACCCAAAGTTGCACGGCGCATCTTGCAAGCGAGCAGCTCGTTGTATGAGACTACAAGCGGCCAGCGTCTAGTAGCCCAGTGAAGATACTCTGAACAACAAAGAGGTGTTGGGTGCCTAGCACGTCCGAATGGAGAAGATAGCTGGCTGACGCCATTCGGCCCCAGCATTGCGCGCAGCAGGGTCCAGTAGAGTGGCGTCTGAGCTTCGGAGATTGAAGGTATTGGTCGTGCGACCGCTAGAGTCGGGCAGTCTCCACTCGTCTGCGCGACGTTTCCGGCGCTAGGCGGATGGTGCGAGTGAGGAGACGAATGGTGCCATAGATAAGAGACGAATCCGGCGTGCTCCTGTCTGCCGCGAAAAAAGATAGAGAAATGGACCGCTGGCCGCTAGCTGGCTTCGGTCTGGTTTTCTGCGGTTTCAGGTGTTTCCTGGGTGTGATGTGTGGCGGTTCGGGTGGATGACTGAGCGGATTGGATCGACGCGGGTTATCTGTGTGTGTGTGTTTGGGCCGCGTGTCGCGACATGGACGTTGCGGATTGCGCCATGGATGCCCACGCCCATATAGGATGCGTCTTCGCGTCGCCATCGGAATCTGCCTGCTGTCACTTTTCTGTGGCAGCGTGCCTGTACCTGGTTATATAACGCTCAGCACGGAATAGCAATATGAACAGCGTCGAAGTCCCGCCGAGTCGCCAGCCATGGAGTCCACCAAGCGCTTCCTCCGCCGCGTCCTCGACATCCCCCCCGAGCTCGACGAGAACCACCGCCGCATTACCGGCGCAGACTCGGTCGCTTCCAGCGTCAGCGCGCCCTCTCCTGCTCTCGCTAGTGATCTTGAAGATGGCTGACATTCAATTTGGCACTGCAGCACACCGCCCATAACTACATCGAGCCCCTCCCCACCGTTGATGGCTGGCTCCGCGATATCATCCCTGACAGGGCCGGTGTCGTTGCCTACCTGAGGAGCCTCCTTCCATTGTGAGCCTTTCGTTCTTTGCGGCGCAAAGCGCGCACTGATCACATCACAGCATCGAGTGGCTTCCCCGCTACAACAGAATATGGCTCATGGGTGATCTCGTCGCTGGCGTCACCGTGGGAGCGGTTGTAGTTCCCCAGGGTAGGCTGGCTTGTCGCCATTTACCGCCCAAAATCTTACCCTCCTTCTCCCAGGTATGGCATATGCCAAGCTCGCCAATTTGCCCGTCGAATTTGGCCTCTATTCTTCCTTTGTCGGCGTTCTCATCTACTGGTTCGTTTTAACCGTCTTTTGCGCTCGATATCGTGTCTTAATCTTTAAATCTACAGGTTCTTTGCTACCTCCAAGGAGTGCGTCTCCCGTTTTCCGGTAATCTCGTCAGGTACTTACGCTTTATACCCAGTATCACCATTGGCCCAGTCGCAGTCATGGTCAGTCCGCCGAATAACCGAAATTAGCTACTGCAATTACTCACTCTTTCCTATCAAAGTCTACACTCATTGGCCACATCATTCTCGAAGTCCAGGCGCGCGACAAGAGTCTCAGCGGACAAGTCATCGCCTCCGCTGTCGCCGTCCTCGCCGGTTCATTCGTCTTTGTTCTTGGCATGTTCCGACTCGGTTTCATTGTTGATTTTATCCCGCTCCCCGCAATCGGCGCTTTCATGACCGGCTCCGCTCTCAACATCGCTGCCGGTCAAGTCCCGGGGATGATGGGTGCGTGCTTTGCTCCTGGGCTAACTCAATATCTTCTCAAAGTCGAATTTCGTGCAGGTATTACTGGTTTTGATACTCGTGCTTCCACATACCTGGTACGCGCCATCTTAACTCTGAAATTTAATAGCCAACTCTCAACCCGCTACAAAAGGTGATTATCAATACGCTTAAGCACCTCGGACGCTCCAACCTGAATGCCGCAATGGGTCTCACTGCCCTCGCCATGCTCTACATCATCCGGTCGTTCTGTAACTGGATGGCACGGAGGAGACCCAACCAAGCAAAGGGCTGGTTCTTCGTCAGCACGCTGCGAACGGCATTCGTTATCCTCCTATACACCATGATCAGCTGGTTGGTGAACCGCCATCACAGAAAGAACCCCAAGTTTTCCATCCTCGGGTCCGTGCCAAGAGGTACGACATCTCTATTGCGTATACGCGCATTCCAAGTTGCTGACTTTAACGAAAAAAGGATTCAAACACATGGGCGTCCCAACGATCAACAAACGCGTCGTGCAAGCGATCGCGCCTAACCTGCCCGCGTCCGTAATCGTCCTCCTCATTGAGCACATTGCCATTTCCAAGTCCTTTGGGCGGGTGAACAACTACACGATCAACCCCTCGCAGGAGCTCATTGCCATCGGGATTACGAATATCTTCGGGCCGTTCTTTGGCGCATACCCCGCCACGGGCTCGTTCAGCCGCACTGCGATCAAGAGCAAAGCAGGCGTGCGGACCCCTCTTGCGGGTGTCATCACCGCGCTTGTGGTGCTGCTTGCTATATACGCGCTTCCGCCTGTGTTTTTCTATATCCCGAATGCAAGTCTGGCGGGAGTGATCATCGTGCGTCTTTACCTTGCTTCTCAGACCTTGGTCATGGGTGCGAACTTAATTCTGTGTTTATAGCACGCTGTGGGTGATTTGATCACGCCCCCCAAGTCGGTGTACGCCTGGTGGCTCGTCTCTCCCGCCGAAGTAATTATTTTCTTCGCCGGTGTCATCGGGAGCGTGTTTGGCACGATCGAAATCGGCATCTAGTACGTCCGCCTCGATGGTCACATTGGTATTCTTGAAACTCAAGTTCTCCTTTGATAGCACGACGATCGCAGTAACAGGCGCCCTCCTGCTCTACCGCATCGCAAAAGCGCACGGCGACTTCGTGGGCCGCATACGGGTGTACGGCGCAGACGGGTACGCGGAGCCGCGCAACATCTTCATCCCGATCGACCACGCGGACGGCTCGAACCCGTCGGTGCCCGTCGAGGCGCCCACCCCTGGCGTGTTCATCTTCCGCCTCCGCGAAAACATCGTCTACGCCAACGCGAACCAGTTCACGGACGCGCTGGTCGAGAAGGTCTTCAACGATACCAAGCCGACCAGCGCGCTTAGTTTCCCGAGGCTGGGAGATCGGCCGTGGAACGTACGTTTTTCTTCCTTTCCACGCTCATTTCACTCAGGCCCAAAGAACTCACTTGACCTTTTGAATTCGTGCTGTCGTACAGCATCCCGGCCCGCGACACATCGACCCATCAACAGTAGCCGCCGACCCGCGCCCGACGCTCAAAGCCATCATCCTCGACTTCTCCGCCGTCTCCCAGATCGACGTCACCGCCGTCCAAAATCTCCAAGACGTGCGCGACCAGCTCGACCGGCACGCCGCGCCGCACAAGGTCGAGTGGCACTTTGCTGCCGTGAACCGGCCGTGGGTGAAGCGCGCCCTCGTCGCCGGCGGGTTCGGCCGCCTGCGGAGGGAGGGCGACGGGGGCGGGACGAAGCCGCTGTTTAGCGTCACGGATGTGGGCGGGGTGAGCAAGTTCAAGACGAAGGCGGATCTTGAGGACGAGAGGATCGATCGGGAGGGCGGAGGGGAGGGGCGGGCGGACGAGGAGGATCCGGTGAGCAGGGCGACGGCTGCGCTGCCTGTGTTTTCCGTCGATTTCCAGGTGTGTTTTTTTGGGCTCCCTCTCTTCTCCTGTGGATTGTTGATTCTTCTTTTCTTTGGATAGGCCTTCCACCTCGATATCGAAGACGCGCTCGCATACGTCGATGCCAGCCTCGGCTCGCACTCTGATCGCAGTCCCGGCCAAACCAAGCTCGAGGACGACTAAGACGGTGTCGTCTAGCTCTATACAACTTTTTTTTGCGCACTTTGTTTACGTTCTTTTCATACGCTGTCGTCTTGCTCGTGCTGTCCGTTTATCAATGCTGTCATGTTTTCGTCACTTGGGATGTATATAGAAAGTGTATCCGTCGTAATGTTTACCGGACCTCTTGCACTTAAACGTCTATCCGGAAGATTAAGTACAAGCCTTGCATATGTACTTGATACACGCGATATTATACAGTACGCGCACGAAAGAGGTAGCAGGAAGACGTTCACCATAAGAGAGGGAGGCGTGCATTTATTATCCTAAAACATAGTGAATACAAAAGTGCGGAGAGGCACATCGTCACAGGATGCTTAGCCAGGTTGACCAGAGACAGATGTGATTGGGATTTGATGAGGCAAAGAAGGGCGGAAGTAGAGAGATGACTAGTATCCGTCGGTGGTGCGCTCTCAAACGCGGGCACGGAGGATGCGGACGCCGAGGAAAAAGACGATGGAGAAGGTGATAGCGGTGATGCCCCTAAAAACGAGGGCGTCCAAAGTGAGACGGAAGAGGCAAAGGAAGCAAGCAAGCAAAGAAGGAGGAAAGATCCTACCATTCAATCCAGGCAAAGACTAAGTGGACATACAAAGGTTTGAGATAATTAGCTGCTACGGATCAGATGAACAAGAGAGTGTGCTGCGCGCACCTTCAAGCGCGTTAAGTCGGCTGCAGTACGGCTGGGCGTATTTACTAGAAATAGCCACCATGCAGGAAAGCATGCATAAGGAATCGAATGAATAGCCGGGAAGAAAACGACGAACGTGCAATCAGTCATAGGAGTAACGCTCGCAGCTGCCGCCGTCCAGAAGATCCAGGTGAGGCTGAGGAAGATGAGGTGCGTGCCTACGGAGGTGAAGAAAGAGCGGGTGGGGGAATAGAGGAAGAAGACGATCGCAGAGGCGGAGAAGACAACGGTCCACCAGGAGGCAAAGGTAATGTAGGCGCTTTGGGAGATGGTGAAGTTGGGGTAGTTGCTGTACCCCTCGTAGTGGGTCACCAGCCAAGTCGCGAGGCTCCCCTGCGCAGAGCGCGCTGCAGTAGTAGTGAGCGCCCGGAGGAAGTAGACAGGCAAGCACATACCTCGATGATGCCGAAGAAACACATGAGTCCAAAGAGAACTGGGGAAAGAAAGGTGTGAGCGATGCGGCGGGTGAGAAGAAGAGAGAAATGCGTGCTGGAATGCCCGCGTCTAATAGTACTCATGGTGAAGATGATGGTCTGAATTTCCCTGAAAGCCGACGGACGAGCGCTCTTATAGAATCACAGCTTCCACAAAAGCGTATTTTGTTCGGCACCAACACCGACACGGGCGCGAAAAGCGAGCAGGAAGACGTTCACCCAAGGTGAGGGAGGCGTGTATTATTCCACAACAAAGTATAACGACTACAGGAGTGGGAGAGGTATATTACCACAGGGTGCTTGATCGAAGGCATGGAAGGAAACAGAGAGATGAGTGTCCGTCGGTGACGAGTGTGCTCCTAAGCATCGACGAGGTGGCCGCGATAGCCGCTGCCTCTGCGGACAGACCGAATACCGAGGAAAAGGACGACAAAGAAGGCGATAGTGGTGAGAATCCTATAGTGTAAGGGCTTTGAGTCAGCAAAATTGTGGCGGAGAAGGCGAAGGAAGATGATGCCACCATTCGGCCCACGCAAAACCTAAGCCAATAAACGGTAAGCAGCTGCGGATGATATGATATTGACGGGCAAACTGCGTACCTTCGAGCGCGTTTAGTTGATTGCAATACACAATTTGGGGCTGCGCGTGTCTAGAAAAGCGCGATATAAGAAATCATGCACGATAAACAATCAAGAAAAATGGACTGACGTGCAATTGAACCCGCCGCCATTGGCAGCGGTGATGCTGGCGGCTGCGGCTGTCCAGAAGATCCAGGTAAGGGCGAGGAAGACGAGATGGGCGCCGATGGAGGTGAAGACAGAGCCGGTGGGGGAGTGGAGGAAGAGGATGGTGAAGAAGGCGGAGAAGAGGACGGTCCACCAGGAGACAAAGGTGATGAAGTAGGTGCGGTCGCGGACGGCGATGCTGTACCAGTTGTGGTGCCGCCCGAAGTGAACCGCGAGCCACGTCGCGAGACATCCCTACGCGGCGCGTTACTTCAGTGAGCGTGTACACTTGGGGAAGCTGGTTGAGTAAAGGCATACCTCGACGATGCCGAAGAAGCAGATGAGTCCAAAGAGAACTAGCAGGGATGGCTGGTGTCAGCGACGCGGCGGGGGAGAAAAGGCGAGAAATACGTACTGGGGTGGCCGCGTCTGATCATGGTGCTGCGGTGGTGGTCGAGCAAAAGCAAAAGCCGACGTCGGACGATGGTCGTATAAAAGTCGAACGAGGTTTCCACAAAAGCACGCTTTGTTTGGCGTACAGCACCGACGTCATCTCTGTTTACGGTACTTGTATATTACAACACCTAACCCTGCCTAACCGCGTCCGCCCGACGCGCAGCGCGATGGCTGCCCGACAAACCATCGGCCGCTATCCTCAGACACAAAGTAACGTTGTTACCGGGCAAAACACTTGATAAATGAGGCGGAATCGGACATAACCCTGACTTCAAGCCATCGCCAAGCGAGCGCACGATCGAGCCAAGTCAAGGGTGCCGCGAAGGAAAAGCATGAGATGAAAGGATAGTCTATTATCGCCGCATCTCGCTCTCGATATACCAAAGCAACAACAACAGGAAAAAGAAGGGACAGCATAGTGGAAGTCAATAAAACGGAGAGTAAAAGGCATCTACAGCTACTACTGCCCAAAGAACCCCATGCTCGACTTACGCAGATTGGATGCGTGATCTTTGGATGTCAAAACAAAATGCAAAAATTACGGCACAAACGGCGCGGGGTTAATTGAGAAGACGGCCAGGAGGGAAGATGGTGGTTGTCTAACCGCCGTTTGGCTGCCCGCCCTGCCATAGCCCGTACGACTTCCCCGGGATCGTTTGCCATAGCCGGATCGTGCCGTCCTCTGCAGCAGCAGGAACACAGTCAGAAATTAGCCAATCAGCAGTCCCTTCTTCAAGAGTCACAAGCACACGTACCACTCCCCGTCGCGTACATCTCTCCATCGGGGCTGTACTCCACGCAGTGCACCGGCCCATGGTGGCCCTTGTACACCTCCCGCTCTACCCCGTCCATATCGTACACCCGCACCCACGGATCCGCTGTGCTCCCCGCTACAAACCTATCCTGCAGCACAGGATGCAAACTCGCAGATGACGGCGCGTACGGGAGCGTCACTTTGAACGTCTCGTACTGTCCCGGCGCGACCGGCAAAAACGACACGTCCCGTCCAGACGTCACCACCAGCTTTGACGTCGCTTTCGACAGCTCCATCGATAAAATCGGGTCGGAGAGCGTCACCGAGCGGACCTCCTCTTGCGATCGCAGATCCCACCATCTACCCGCCAGCGCCAAAACGGTCAGCCCTCCGCCAAACTATCAGAAGAGCGCTAGGCCCACCTGATAACCCCGTCTTCGCCCGCACTCACACCCATCGACGGCTCGGACCACACAACGCTCTTCACCATGCCCCCATGCGACTCCTTCCCCCCGGGGCGGTTCAAAAACACGGGCTCCGACTCAGGCTGCGCGAGGTCGAATATCCGCACCTTTTTCTCATTCCCGCCCGTCAGGATGTGCGACGCGTCGGGCGCCATCGCCACCGTGCGCACAATGTGGTTGTGCGGGAACGAGTGCAGCACCTTGCCCGTGTAGGTGTCCCAGACCTTACTAGTACCCCCCGGGTAGACATGTTATTTTGAGTTTGGATCTGATCTGGGAGGTGAGAGGCTCACGCTGTGAAATCTGCGCTTCCCGTGACAGCTCTCGACGTGTCGGGGGATAGCTTCGTGCTCCACACTGCGCCCTTGTGTCCTGCCACGTCGAAAACGCACGCGCACACCGTCAACCCTCGAACAATTCAAGAGATACGGCAAAAGGCAGAGCGCACCTAAAAACGTGCCGATCCAGTCTCCGGTCCAGTCGCGCAGCATGGGGTTGCCGTCCTTGCAGCTCGACACGAGCAGATATGTCCCATCGTCGTTCAGCGACGAGAAACTGAGATGAACCACGGGGCGGGTGTGCCCCGAACATGTCAGCGGGATAACGCGGTTCGCCATGGATCGACTTGATGCTGATATTGATACTTGTATTGATACTGGCGTTAGCAGTGTTGCTGTGGGTGTCGATGTGGGTGCCGGATTTTAGAGAGGTCGTGTCGTCGTGAAGGTGAAAATAGAAGAAGAGAAGAAGAGAAAAAACGCGGGGTGTGATTAAATCTTGACAACGAGAGCGCGGCTGACAAAGGAGTCGTGGCTGATCTGAGTCTCGTGTCCAGCTGGCCCAAGTTGGAGGTTCAGACAGCTTACTCACTCGCGCTGAGAATGGAAATGTGCGCTCTGCGCTACTGTGGTTAAGAGCGGAGAAGAATGGGTTTTATATCGAGAGGAGAAAGAGAAATCGTGAGTGCAGAACGGCGTTAGGGCTTTGGAAGTTGGCTGGCGGGAACGTTGGTGGTGACGGCGCAACGCGGAAACATCAGGCGATCCAGCCGGTCGATTTCACCGGATGCACATTTGCTCTCCCCTCTCGTGCTCGCATGACTCTTGGTCCGCCCCCCTATCCTGGTGCGGGCAGAGTAGCTGCAAGTGCGTTCTCTGGCTTCTCCAGAAATACTCTTGCACCCATTTCTACCCGTCGTGAGCGAGGTACATGATATCTACTTATCATTACACAAGTACTGCTGGTGCCACTTGTAGTCGGAGCAATTTTGCGGATCCTCATTACCAATATATATTTCCTATTCTCGTCTCTCCAGAAACATTCTGCGGCATTCAACCGGTCAAGTATCTGCCGCTTGTAGCATTGCAGGAGCATCGAATGGTAAAGTACGTGTAGGTAAACATGACGAGTAGCAAGGTGGGAAAAATGTTGGATACAGCAGCAGATAGAGCAGAAGCGCAGTCATCAATGTCCGCTGCCAGTGGCCAGACAGCCTTGGATCCCGGTGCAGCTAATAAGGTACTCGGTGTACTCATCGAAATAGTGGATCTCCAGCAGGTCGGGATACTTTTTCTGCACCCTGAAATACGAGGAAAGGAGGCGATGCTTCCATCCCCAGAGCTTGACACGGAGGCCGATTTCAAGTGCATTCTTGATTTGACGCAAGTACCCCTCGTGGATGAATTTCCCCGATGCGCCACTTCCGGTCACAAAGATGACAGTAGGATGCGGCGGAGGAGTGGGGAGGAGTTCCGGAAGGGGTAGCACACCAACAGAACTGGAAGGGAGCGCAGTGTGGCTGTCGGACGAAGGTGATGCATGGTCATCCGCTTGGCACACGGCGTCCAATACGGGGTCCAGAATGTGGGATATCTTCAACTGAAGTCTCTCGGGAGCCCCTTGCTCACGCTCTCGACCCTGAGCGTCTCGGACAGTGGGCACATACATCACGTTGATGCCGTCCTCAGACCAGCTCGAAAAATCGCGCGGGTTCGAGGTGACGGCATGGGATTGGCCGGTCGTCCCGCAGTCGCGGGTGACGATGTATCGAAGTGCCGGAAGCGAGAGTGTGTGGGAGCGGAGGTAGCGGTATATGCCGTACGACTTGGCGAGCTCAAACTCGATGCTGTTCCTGAGCAAAGGAATCGGAGTGAGTGCGCTGCGTAAGATGTTGACCAAAGCGGATAGTAGTAAACGTACAGGTCATAAAAATAATGGCAGAGAAAGCCCTCGGGCTCCCCATCACCAGCCTCCGGCCAATAAGTTGTACCGTCTCTCTCGTTCTTTTCGGCTACAAACGCCCGGAGCGCCTCCATATGTGCTGCATGCCCCTGCGGTCTGTTTTCGGTCGAGGCACTGTGGACGTAATCGCGTTCAGAAATCAAAGTCGTTGATGGTTCGAAGGAGGAGATGCACGCACCTTTGCTCTCCGATGGAATTGTGGTGGCTCATGACTATGGTCGCGGTGCGGGAGGTTCAAAAAGAGGATAGTTTGTAGACACGGAGGCGGCCGGCGAGCGGAAGAAGCGCAGAAAAGCGGCAGAAGGAAGACGGGCGCGCAGGGCGAGCACGGCTGCGGGGACTCGGAGGAGAGCGAGATGGTGGTGGTAGGAGGGAAAGAGACGGGCTGCGTAGTAGGGGGTACTTATATATTAAGCGCTGATCGCGCTGAGAAGCAACTGCATATACCCACCTGGCTGCCTTATATATACACCAAATTTGCCCCAAACATGTAAATTTCTGCTCTGACCTTTGTACCCGCTGGGCGACCGTGGCGACACGCAGTAACCCCCCCCCCCCCCCCCCGAGGCAGAATTGGATGCAATACAACGCGGGAGTACATGAAACTGAATTATTCTACGCCGGCGGATGATATGTAAGCTAGAGAAACACATCGGGAACGAGAGTGCGGCACCCTGCTTGTGCCCCGACCCTAGAGATTTCGAAAGCCTAGAGGGCAGCCAAATTACCCGGGTTGCCCTCGATGTAACAGTGATTGTATACTAAGAGCGGAAAGAAAACAGCTATGCAAAGGAGAGGAGAGAGACAGCTGCAAGCATATCAAGGGCATCGCAACTTGCAGTGAACGCTCGGGCGTGGCCAAGGTGACGGTGACACAGGAAAATTAATAAGCATCAGGCGATCGATTGCCTTCAAGCTGAAGTGTGCCTATCTGCTGAAGCTTGAACGTCGAATCCTGAACCGAGCACGAACCCCCTAAGCGCGGAGCATAAGCTAAATAAAGGTGCTGATCGCAACAAAGCAGGGCCTATCATAAGTATGAGAGTAGCTTTAGGCATGCGATACTCGAGGAAAAGGAAATGGAGAAGAAAAGCCCACCATGTGATTCTAACACGAAGCACTCCAGGCGCACCGACAGCCACCGCAATATACGATAATTGAAGCGTACCCGTCTGGTATATGGACATCCAACACCCGACCCGATATTTTGACCCAGATGGTGAGAGCTTGCTTGGACCCGGCGACCTGCGATAGATGGTAGGCGGTATTTGGCATCTACGCTTGGAAGATTCCCATCCTCCGCGTCATGGCATATTGCAAGATTGGGCAGCAATAGCGGAATCCCGGCACTCCGCACCAAATGAGTTAGATGGCGCGCGTTGGGCTAGGCCTTGAATCGTGCGTCGCGCACGAGCCATAAGCCGCGAGCTCAAAGGAAAGTGAAGCGACAAACTAGGTCCTTGTCAAGAGTCGTTTGATGAGCGTGGAGATAGAAGTGATGAGACCAAAGTGGAGCATTCCTAGCTTTGCCAGCTCGATGAAAACTCGACATGCTGACGCTGGACAAGGTCGTGCAAGTACAACGTTTGCAACTTGCGATGAGTCGCATAGTCCAGGGGCAAAAGAGAGTTTCTCCAGGTAACGGTCGTAGTCGAATGCCGAAGCCTGGGGGCAATGCACATCGTTTCTTAGAGCTGCGCGCGCGACAGAACAGGGTCGGTCCCGCTGCTGTCGCGATGGCGGGCTACGGGGGTAGCAGTGCGCAGTGCTTTCTTACAGTCCTTGAGGTGAACTCTCGTCTCCATTGCGCTGTGACTGCATGCGAATGATATGATGTTGGCATGAAGTACGAAGCATGGGGCGTGGGTAGTCCTCGAAGACGATCGAGTTGATAGAGATGTACAGGTGCACTCGGAACTCCTGGAGGCAGAAGCACTGACGATGCGCAGACGCAGCGAGAGGAGATATGACATCTACAGTGGCTATGATTATGACGTGGACGGTTTTATGAACGCTCAGGCTCACAAAGGAGGGCAGGAAATCATCCGTTAACAGTTGGTCTCTGGTCGTGGCAGAACCGGGGGGGAGGGGTGCAGAAATCGGCAAAAGATGTTTTGTTCTACTGTATTGACGATGGTTTGTCAAAGTCTTTGTGGGTGAGATGCTTCAAGCATAGTGACGTACACTCCGGTGAAAACGATATTGGCAACCTTCGCTCGGTATCGCTCACCCACTGTGGTCCTGGCGCGCGCCCAAGCTGGGAGTTGGCGAAATTCCATCGGTACGCTCGGAAGATGATAGCCTCGGGCTACGATTTTATGAAAGGTGAATCAGTATCAGTACGCTTGACTGCGAACGAGGACGGAGTACAGACGCATGGATTGGGAGTGGCAACCATCCGGCCTTCGACACCCAGGGCCGGTCCAGCGACCAATTGTCCCGAGGCGGGGGAAAGATGACCGGCTCAGGATTATGGGAATGACATCCTGGTGGTTGGAGGCGGCCTCCCCAGAGCACCCTCACGGCTAGTCTCCGTTGCAGCCAAAGACTACGGACACGAGGCTCCGTTCTTACGGAGGGCCTTGCTTCCGTAGTCTTTGGCTGCGACGGAGACTACCTCGCGGCTGAATGTGATATCCTGGTAGTGCCCGACGAGCCGTGGCCGCTGCCGGCTCATGGAGATGTAGCCACTCTGGGAGGAGCGGTGCGAGTAGCCGCCGTCGTCGCTGTCGTCGGGTTAGACAGAACGGGGAAGAGAAATGAAGGAGCGGAGAGGGAAAATGAAGCGAGAAGATAAGGGACAGTGAGGAAAGAAAATGTGGGATAGCAAGTGTCCGTGTATCATGCTTATGGCATCATGTCCGCACTTGCCGGCCTCGCTGGCCACTACATACGCTCGTCGATATAGCAGATCTCCAGCCTGCGGCGCCCTACCAGCTCCTCCGAACCCGAAAGCAAGGGATACTCTTTCCACGTGAAGAGCCGCACGCGGACGCCCCTCTTGAGAGCCTCGCGAATCGACGCCTGAAGTTTCGATCGTGGCAGGCCAGCGCACGTGCCGCTCGCCGCCGCGATCGTGATTGCTGGGGGCTACAGCTTAGGTGGCATCTTCCTGTGCCGCTTGGCCCGTTTCTCACGCAGTCTTTGACGCTCTCGGCGCGCCACTCTGTACTCGGTCACAATCCGGAGGGCGTGCAGAGACAGCGCGACGTCGTCCGTGAGCCACTTTAGCAACTCCGCAAAATTGAATAGTACGGTGAATTGCTGCACGCGATAGCCTTGGCCGCGCGCGGACGTGGTGATAACGGAGTCGACATCGACCATGGTGAAAATTTTCTCGTGCGCCAAATGGTGGGTCTGGAGGAGCGTGGAGAAGGTAGGATAAGAGAGCGATGGCTGTCCGGGTGAAGGCTGTAGCTCGGGAGAGACTGAATTCAGGGCACGACGGAAGGCGTCTTGTTCGATTGTTGTGCTATAGATGGTCGATCACGGTCAGTCGAGGTGGCGCGTACGAGATGCTCCAAGACGTACCCATCAACCAGCACATAATGCCTTCCCTCCTGATATTCGTCCTCGAGCTCGTCCGCGTTATCCTCCTCTCCTGGGGCGTTGACGTGTGCCTTGGTGGGGAGAAGCCCCAGCGCCATTTGCACGCTGAGTTCGCGAGCCCGGGGCTGTGGTTTCACCGGAGAGCATCAGCATATTTGAAGGTGATTGGCTTGTAGATAGAGACGCACACCTGGGCCGCGGCGCGACGACGAGACAGCGGGATTCGTGAGAGGGTACGTGCTTGGGCTCACTGGCTGGAGATTGGTGATTCGTATACGTGGCAACGGGCGTGGGTTGTATGTATGCCGTGTCATTTTCGCAAGGGAGCGGAAGGGCGCCGCAGAGGTCGACGCGCGTGGAGCAAGCAAGAGAAGGTAGGAAAACGAGGGGGGCACGCGGGGGGAGCGCACGCGAGAGAACGAGCGAGATGGTGGTGGGAGGGAAGAGGGGGGCGGCAAGACTGGGAGGGAAAGGAATGGAGGGATGACGTACACGTGCTGCCTTAGCTGGCCACCGATCGCGCTCGACGGTCGACCAGAGGCCAGCTGCCTATTAGTACCAGGTTGCTCGCACACCACGCCCTGCACGCGGCACCCCTGTTCTCTCTCCCCCCTCCCCTCGCGCCCACGATTTGCGCGTATTGCGGCGCGACATCCCCGCCGGCGGCGACGATCCAGCGCAACCCTTTCGCGCGATCTCCCCCTCCTATTCCACTCGTCTTCTAATTGATAGTCCGTGTCATTGCGATGGCGGTCTCGCGAAGTGCGATCGTCGCCGAGGGGCGCCGACCTGGAAGAGGATTGGTAAGGGTACACGCTACTTTCTCGGTCGGGCGATCTCTCTCTTCTTTTCCTCTTGTCTCCTGATCGATAGCTGGTGTTGCTACAATGTTGGTCTCGCAGACTGCAATCGCCGATGCGGGATGCTGGCTTTTGGGCGATTTTGTAGCTGGCTCCATAAGTCGACCGACGGTCCCACCCCCTCTGTGTCCTCCGCCTCTGGACAACGGCTTGTGCAGCCGCCGCGGGCTTTCGAGTTTTGAGATGCTTCAAAGATGGGCGGGCTGGAGTCATACGCCGAAGGACAGTCCCACTCTCCCTGTGTGCCCTCCGCGTCTGAATGACGGCTCGTGCTCGTGTGGCCGCCGCGATATCGGTCTCGCAAACCGCAATCATCGGGGCTAAATTTCGATCCACGAGGAGCGTCGTAAGCGAACAGGCCCCTCTCTTCTGAATATTACTAGGTGCTCTCACTGTTGCAATATCCCGACCCTGTGCGGTGCCTTCTGCTGTGGCAGCGTGTGTTTCTTTTACCTCTCTCTGACTGGCAACGGCGTGGATCTCGAAAACTTGTGGCGCTGCGGTGGTCGTCCGACCTTGGGCGGGAGGGGGATGATATGCGGCGGCGGCGGGTGCCTCGTCTACCTCTCTCTGAGTCGTACACGTCACGCGGACCTTGAGCGCTCGAGGTGCTCTCGGTTTGAAAGCAATGGTACCAAGGCGGGTGCTTCTGATCGCAGTCCCAGGCCATTGCAGGGGGATGAGCAGTGAGCAAATAACTAGCGCGCAGAGGGAGCACGCGGAGAGGATGGCGAGACGGTGGGGGGAGGGCGAAGGGACGGCCGGAAAGGGAGGTGGGGTGGAGGAAAAATAGCGGACAGGCGTCGATGAAGAGCGTGGGGAGCGAGCGTACGAGGAAGGCAGCGAGGTGGTGGTGGAAGGGAAGAACGTACTTACTTGGTGACAGCGGGAATATTTAAATGATATTTGACGGCCGCAGATGGCGTTGGGAAGCAAGGGAAGCAACCGCATACGGCCATGCAGCTGCCCGGCAGGTTAGAATCGCGCCATTTCCCCCGTTCCTTTCTCGCCGGCGGCTCGCGGAGAAGGCGACGGCGATGTGCTACGGAGCGGGCTCGGGCGACCAGTCCCCTACGCTGTCTCTGGATCTGTCATTCTTGCGCTCGCTTCCGTATATATCAATCTCCCGACCGCAAAGAGCGTCAGCTCCTGCAGCAGCCTCGGGGCTGGACATTAAGCTTTAAGAACAATCTTGTCATAGCAGCGATGTAAATGCAGCCAGGTCAGATAATGATGCCGTCGTCGCGCCATGAATTAAAGTATTGAGCACTCTGTAAGGAGCGCAGCGATAAACACGACTATGGTATATACGCCCCAATAGCAGTATGTTGCAAGCCTTCAGAGGACGCAAGCACGTGCACCGGCTCAGCGCCCGCGCATAGCTTGGGAGCGACAGGTTTTTGGGAATGCAGCGCAAAGCAATACTTGCAAGAAACAGCACGTTAGACGATAGATCCTTTTAGCACCCGAACTATAGAAGCCAAGGAGTTCGACCAATTCGCAACAAGACAGCTAGGCATCATCAAGGACAGGGGGTGGAATGGAAAAATAGAGAGGAAACACTTGGCAGATGCACGTGCATTTCGTCACTAGGGCTGACACGAAGCGTTGACGTATAGTGTTGGTGATTAATGCAGCGTCAACTCTTTCGGTGTCACTTGGGGGACACGCACATCGTTGGCTGGGTATGAACAAAAGAAGTGCAGCACAAGTGTAGGGGCACCTCGAATGGCAGTACCAGCATTTGATGCAGTACGCGGCCAGAGCTCCGCCTAAGTATAATATTAACAATCGTGAGATATGAAACAGAGCATTTAAAGCCAGCGACAAAAAGCCACCTACACACTGTTTTGTAATGGAACCATTGATAGCTAAGCCCATCATCCCATCCTTGAGGTTGAAGCGTTGGCGACTACTCCAACATTGCCATGCACCAGATGTCGACTGTAGGACGCTCTGGAGGTCTGGAGGTTGGCTGGCAGGGACATGGTGGTGACGGCGCAACGAAGCGTCAAACGGGTCGATTTCGCCGGATGCAAATCATACCAGCTGTGGTTGGTGCGGCCCACAATACCGCATGAAATGCAATGTTCTGAGTACCTACTCCAAACGTGCACGCTCGTATGGTAAGAACACCACCCACGGTATGGGGTGAATGTTGAGGATCCCCTACAAGACTGTCTTTAGTCGATGTATGGTCCCTTTGGTTGGTTCGCACCATCATCCAAGTTCACGCTACGCGTACACACGATTTCTTTTTTCTGCCTTTTTCTTGGCCCTCGAGCGCAGTTCGGAGTTCCTACATAACATCGTACGGCAACTGGAAAATAGTTTTATACTTTCAGGATGGCTAACGCTCGCATTGGGAAATCGGTTTCATTGATATGGCGCCCATAAATAGCTGATCATCTGTTGTCGTTGCTTCTCTGTTCATGAAGGTAGTGCGGGGATAAGTGCGTATACGCCTTGGCTCGCGCGCTAAGGTGGTGCTGAGGTCAGTGCTTCTCGCGACATTGCAGGGCCACGCTATTGACAAGGGGTGGATGACTACCGGGAGCAGTAAATACGGAGCATGGTGTTTGGAGATGACGACGAAGGAATACGCGAAAAGAGGTCAGCATGAGTCGATGAACAGCGCTAGTGTAAGAGGGCGTATTACTTGATATTGCTTCTCTGAATCGATGGCTGCGCCCGCTTCAGCCGTCTTTACTCAAATAACATCGGCGATGGCAATCTCAAGCCTGTCGTCCAGCTAGCGAGGCAGAAATACCCAGTATATGTCGCGACATCATGCACCATGACGCACTATGTCGTCCCACATATGGGCGCCGAGCGTTTGAGCAGCGAGCCAGCGTGATTGAGAGCCATTTAAAGTGAAGAGGACCCAGGGGCCAGGAGCCACTGGGGATGAATCGACTTCTATATGTAATACGGGCAACAAATCGCTGGGTTCTTGCGATCTGCTGAGATAATGTATAGACACAAATGCTTGCGTCACGCGTGACTGGATAGCGCTAGCACAGTCACGGTGCAGCACTACATGGTATTGGATCTCCGGGAGCTATGGTCTAGACCTACGTATTCGCAGGTACTCTTACTCTCACGATCCCTCAGATCTCAGAACACGATGTGGGCATCATTAATTTCTATTAGCTCAAGGCACTGACTCTCAAATTTCCTTTTTCCATTCACTGAGACGATATCGACGCTCTTGTAGGGCTCGCCGATCGGGCAGAGGCTTGAAATGAGAAGCTAATGGATAGCTTTGAATGCTGTATGTCTTCTCCACACGTGATGAACGAGTGAAGAAGGAAAGTGCCCGGCGTTGAGTCTTACGTTCGCACAATCATGATTATTAATGATAAAGGCTTCAGCTCCTCGACCGTACTCAACGCCATCTCGTTATCGCCGTTGCTTTTCAGCGCCTCAACACAGAGGTCTTTGTAACACCCTCGGTTTCTATATTTCGCGGCGTGCTGCTCACATAATCTAATCCGTACAAACTCAATTTTGGATCTTACCGTCAGGCTTGAAAAACGCTGCTATATCCCTCATACGAGGTCTCATGCGAGGACGTCCGACGAGCCTGTCCTCATCTTGCTTCGATCTGGCGACGTGGTTGCCACATCTAGTCCGGGCTACCTGCGAGCGTATCATGGTAAGTTTCTCCATCTCGTCCCTAACATTCAGGAGGGATCTTGGAAGACACCCTTCCCAAGCGCCTTGCAGCATCAATGGACGATGATAGCAATAGCTGGGACCCGTTTCCGTTTGAAGATTACATGAAGAAGGCGAAGATGACGCACGACAAGTGTCTCCAAGGGGATTTAAACCAGGCATTTGGTCGTAGGTTGAGATTCTGTTTAGTTAGCTGCCGTTGGAGCAAGAAAGGGTATTCCAATCTGAATACTGCTTGAACTGTCAATTAATCCGGCATCTTTTTCCTGTATAGATTTTCTCAGCGTTATGACGGCCTCAAGCTAAGGCTTCTCAAGAGATCCGCCCAGATTCTGGCACGGCCGCCGGATTCTCCGCGACGCGCGTGATCCTTCTCCATCCAGAGCAATACTCTCAACTACCAGATTTCCTGTCTTTTATGCGTGCTTCTTATGCCTAATTGATAGGGTAGGAGAGGTAGAGGGGAGCTTCCAAGTGTTAGTCATGACTACACGTCAGGAGCGGTCATTCAGCATGCCGGAGACGCTAAAATCGTGAGCATGCGCCAGCTGCTATTTGACGATTGGGAACTCGCTCTAAGGGACAATGAGGTGGAGTTTGGCAATTCTGCGAGCGGTGCAGAGGCGTTCGCTGTCTGATTTTGGCTCCCATGGTACCCACAGTACTAGTCGAGGGTAAGTGGGTGCGGGGCATCACATACTCTTTACTCTCTTGGCGTAACATCTTGGCGGGAGAAAGAGACATTGCCCCGTAAGTGTTCGGGTTCAGGAACGTGATGACCCGCAAGAGTACTCTCCCATCGATCCTTTTCCCCCCACTCACTGCTGCGGACACGGTGTACTGCATCTGGGTCCCCAGCGGGCCACTCGTTGATGACCTCGCCGATGTGTGTGTCAAGCCCGAGGGCCGAGATGGCCCCAGTCGACCCAACCGGGCGACAGGTGCGCACAAGGCCTGCTCCCCCGCTTCTTTCGCTCGCCCGATCCGAGTGGGTAGTGTGCAATAAGGTGGACGTACGCGATGAGGTAGGTAGACGCCGTCGTGGAACACGACGAGGGCGTTAGACGCGTCAGTCCGTCTACGCGATAGCTGCTCCGGAGGATACTGTTTGTGTTTGGGCAAGCAGCGGGAATATGACAGGCAAGAAGACGCGCGCGCGTACCGGGACATTGATTCGCGAACACGTACGTGAAACCCAGTGATTCGAAATGCACAAAGATGCGTTTCTCGAGCTTGGTCTGTGCTCGAGATGCACAATGTGATCAAGGATGCATTTTTCTGGCATCTGGCCTAGTGGGTTGGTGCAGATATCAACCTGGCAATGGAGAGTAAGTACTTATACTGACTCTATACATACATCGTCACAATGTTAATATTACATGAGTGTACTGTGACACCGCCACACGATTGGTGCGGCCCACAATACCGCATGAAATGCAATGTTCTGAGCACCTACTCAAAACGTGCACACTGCTGTGGTAAGGAGAACACCACCTACGGTCTGAGGTGAATGTTGGGTGTCTAGCACAAGGCTGTCTCTAGCCGAGGTTTGGCCCCTTTGGCTGGTTCTCACCATCAGCCAAGTTCTTCTCGGCACTTCAAGATCTCAAGACTTTTTGCTTCAAACCTTCTAAAAAATTTCCTCGATTTTTGTATACTGCTACAAGTCAATTTTTTTTTCTCCTGAAGAAACGCTAGTAGTAGTACTCCCTAAAAATTACTTGACCACAACACGTCCACGCATTTCCGACACCACGAAAACTAGCTGTGGCGCCTGTGAGGACACTGGATCAAATCGATCGTCTATTATTCAATTTCTTTATTTCGCACTTCGTGAATACTTATTTGAATCATCGTAGCCATCTGCTCTAAGCCTCTATCCCCGCATTAATAAAGAGCATGCACTTCCACTATCCAAAACGCCGGCGTTCTGTTTGAGCCGTGGGTGAAGTATTGCCCATCGTACGCGAGCCAGGGAGACTGGAACGTGCGATCAAACAAGGCAAATCTGCGAGACGCAGCAGGGTTGCACGGGGTCAGCTCAGGAGACGAGATCCTGGGCCGACGGACAAGAGGGCCATAGGTTGAGTAAGAGTGCAGCATTCGGTTCCCAATGCTGGTAAAACCGGTGATGGCCTGGGACAGGACCAGCCAGTTCACCCACTCTCCTGAGTCTGACTATCCACAGGACATGAGACGGCGTAATATTAGTTGCGGCGCGTTGATATGTTCCATCTCGCTAATATCTGGGGAATGCGAAGGAGGGGGGCCGATTTTTGAAATTGAGCAGGGATAGCAAATGATAACGCCTGCGCATAAAGACCGATCACACCGAAAAGATAGTCGACCGCCAGTCTGGTGCGGAGAAACGTGGAGGGGACGAGGCGTACCTCACACCCGCCAATGAATTCAGGTCATGCTGAGCCAAGCCGCGGCTGACAGGGGTGCGAGGATGCAAATACCTGCGGAGCGGCGGACGAAGAGGATATGTTTCTCCGCGAAAAACCACGACGCACGCGATTGCTTTGCTAGATAGTAGGCCCAATTAGAGTATATACGAATAACATGGTAAACGACGCGACCGGTCGTAATACATCGGGGAATTGCACAAGGGTGGAGCCGCATTGGATGACTTCCCACCGCATGATATTCCAGGACAGACCAGACCAGCTGTATAAAAAAGGTAATAATAGTCGGATCCGTCGAAATCGCAGTCCAGCCATCATCTCTAGGCCCATGTGCGTGCATGAGCAAAACACACGAGCGCGCGTTAATGTAGCTTGGGGGGTACCCACCTTCCAGGCGTAGGCTGCAGTCGCACTACCTTTTTGTGCATAAAAACACCGAAAAACGCCTAGATAAAGAGGCTAGCGTGCCCGAGACTGTTACTACGAATTCATTGTACGCGTGAGAATAAGTATTGCTCTGCGCGCGGACATAAGGCGTCGCGGTGCGCGCGCGCGCGCGTGGTCTTGGGATAGACAAACCTGACGCTGTCCTGAGAAGTGTCCCTCTTGTCTTGTTTCCCCTATATACGAATCGCGCTAGGGTTTTCCGCGAAGTCGTCGTCAGACTTTCAGCCCAGGAGGTGGCGATGAGTGTGCCGGGGAAGAACCCGCGGGTGCTCGCCGTCGATGTCGCCGGCTCCCAGAGGCTTGGGCTGGTTTCGTTCGTAGCGTTCGAGGGTGGCCTGGTGAAGATCCATTTCGCCGAAGGCGAGCATCCGTTTCTTGTTCATTGGCATCGCCGTCATAGCTCTCGCGTCGTCAGTGGCGTGCTCGAGCTTGCTCGGCTCGCAAAGGAGCTGTTCCGTTCATGCGCGGTCTCTTTTCAAGGGCCGCCTTTGTCCCGGAAGGGTCGACGAGAGGCTGGAAGTAGTCAAAACATCGTCCGCAATGCCGGAGGCGACCTTGTCTTGGGCCGCCTAGTGGAACCTGTGCATACATGACCACTAGTACTGCGCGTGGTAGACAGGTTGTAGTAAATTCTCGGGAGGGGTGGGGGAGATACGAGAAGAAAAATTCAAGGAAGCCTCGTTCGAATTGTACACAAACCTACGAACGCAAGGACATATTGTGCGGCCCGACATCAGCCTTTGGCAGTGGTGCCGAGGCCTATCCGCTCCACCTTGACAACGAAGAGCAGCACCAGAGAGGCAATGAAAGTTGCACACAAGCCACGAGAGACGGGGCGTGAGATGGAGGCGGGTTGATGAGACGGCGAAAGGACGGCGCGAAACCGAGACAGAGAGCCTGGACGCGATGATGTAACTAGAGAACATATTGTTAGCTCTCGGGGATTGCGTTTCCCGGTTTTCTTTAACAAGAATGTCAGGCCGGAGCCTCTGCCTTCGCCCACTTTCGCGCGAAGCGCTCCTGGAGGTATTGAATGGCACTGAGAATGTTATCCGCTGTGGTGCCCTTCTCCATAGCTCTGCTCGGATTGGAACCCGCGCGAAAAGTGTCGTCAAACTCATTGGATGGAGATGATGCACAGTATGGACACCGCTTACCTCGCGATGCGCCAGCATCCTCTCATGGCCGCGGCGTCCGAGCGGCGTTCCTCACCCACAGCAGCATATTTTTGGCACTCCTCCGAAAGGGGCAAAATAGATGGTTCAATAGACTGAAGTGGTAGGGCCAATTTACGCACAGAAGGATAACCCAGAAATCCAGTCCGACGCCAATCCGGAAAGCGTAGGGAATGCAGGAATTTGGCCGCTGCACGTCTGTGTGCTATGACATAGTAAGTGGCTATACTCTGTTCTTGGGTAGGCCAGAGCAAAGCATTCGGCAACGCGCGCGGCTCGAGTTCTCCAGGCAATAAGCAGATTCGCAGAGATGCGCGTTTTGCTGGGAACCTGGGGACGTAGAGACCGTGGTTGAGGTTATTCTACGCGGAGCCAAATTAATACTTCCGAGATAAGGGCTGCGCTTGAGCGCGGATGGTGTCTGGCGGATCTTGCTGGTAAGATGGGCGCGGACTTGAATAATGCGAACCATCGACGATTGCAAATACATGAAGAGGAGCGCGAAATTGAAAAGACACACCACTTAACAGGTATCTGCAATCGTCTCTTCCCAGACAATACCGGCAACACATAGCGCTAACACAGCTGCCAACGTTAGGATCGGAGGGAAGAATTATGTGTCGAGGCGAGAGATGCACCAATATGTCAACTGCGCGAGCGCGAGCGCGTGCGGCGCCCGGGGGTGACAAGCTTGACGCAGCGCTGGAGGCTGCCGGAGGACTAGGATTCGGATTCGGAAATCGTTCTTGGCAGCGGCCTGTCCACGGAACCAATTACGTAAGCAATCCCCCCGAGGCAGAGATGCTTACGTAACGCGGGACTGGAACCAGTAATATTACGAACAGCAATCGTAATGGCAGAATCCGCGGGGGGAGATGTCATGCGTTGCGCTGCCCGACCGGCAGCGAGGACGTCGCGGGCAAAGCGCGTGCGCCGTGGGTGCAGAGGGAAGGGGCAGAAACAACGCGAAGCCACGTACGGCGGCTCGTGACTTGTGGCGATTGATTTCGACAGGAATATTTATTGACTGGGCAGCCAAGTGTCTGGTTTGTATCCATCGTCGCGGCCGGCCCAGTGCGATCGGTGGCCAGCCAGGCTGTCACGCACGCGTCGCTCTCTTCCTCCCACCACCACCGCCGTCTTTTCTCTCCCACCACCATCCCACTCTTTCTCCCGCGTGCGCTCCCTCCGCGTGCTCCCTCCGCACTCCCTTCGCCTCTTCGCTCATTTTTGCTCGATCCCTCCTTCCCGTCGCGTACCTTTGTGCTGCGCTGCCTCTCTCTCCCACCCTAAATAATATGTCTTACCCTCGCTACAACCCGTATGCGCGTCCCTCCCGGCATACATCTAAGCCACATACTCGGACTCCGCGCCTGCCACCCTCCGGCAGTCAAAGCATACCGCACCCACAATCTTCTCCCGTGCGCCTTGGCTTTACCTCGATCACAATTGAGCATACTAACGCAATTCTCCATGAAACCACAGGCGCAATATCATTTACCCAGCGTCCAGATGGTGCTTGGCCAGCTGCCAGTTAAGACGTGCGCCAAGGCGGCGCGGGGGAGTGATAGAAAGGTAGCGGTCGCAACCCGCCAGAGTGGCAAAGCGCATCATCTGTTTATCGATGGGTACGTCTCTGCACCATCTTGAAGCACCTCATCCATATCAAACTTAACTCGCTGTGATCGATCATAGAACAACTTTGGAACAAGGGGCTTACTACCACCACCATCGCACCGCTCCTGCCAGTGGCGGCTCTCATCCTGGTCCCTCAAGTGCTCACGCGTCTCCCGGTCATTCGATGCTCGACCCCCGTCGGCTCTTCCCCGGGTTGAGTGCGCGCCAGTCCGGCGGTGAAAAGGTTCTACTCACCGTGGACGTTGGGTCGCCTCTCGTCGCATCCGCACGTGACTTTGGCTTCGAGGTACAGGAGCTGCAGGTGCCCGCCTACAACTCCGCTGGCTCGTCCAGACCACTTGGGGATGACCACGCCCTCGCCCTACACATCCTCCGCGTGGCCGGGGCGTACGCAAGGGCACGCTGGGTACACCTAAAACCGCCACCGCCAGTCATCACGATAGTAGCGGGAAGCGGGACATACCCTGGTCTTTCGCGAGTCGAGTTACAAAGAACGGTGCGCGATGTCCTAGGGTTCGGCCTTCATGTGCGACTTTTTACCTGGAAGGACTTCCCTCTGCTCCCGGTCGGCGTGGATTATGATGGCTTGCAGACGTTTTACTTAGATAACCTCCCGCCCTTCTGCTTCCAGATACCAGTGTGAGTATGCTTACTGTATATACGATACCGATACCTTCCTTTTTTCCCTCTCTCCCCATTCCTTCTCCCCTTTTCCTTCTCCACTTCCCACCCTCTACTTTCCACTTTCCACTTTCCACTTTGTCCTCTCACTTTCTGTCTTCTTCAACCTCCCTCCTCAACGTCCTCCATGTCATTTCCTTTTCATATTCTTTATGTAACCATCTCTATTGAGCGCGATACATTCTCTGTGCGCAACAAATGCTCACTTCTAGCCCGCTCCTTCTGCATATGCAGCTCGCTTCGCGGATCGGCGACCACCGTTAATCGCGGACAGCGCAGAGCCCCTCTTTTGAGCAGTTCCCAGCGTCGCGGGTTGAGGCTATGCTCATTACCATCAATCTCTGTCATGCGCCATGAGTTTTCGAAGATGGCATTCTTTGCTTATTGATCGGTTTTTGACCCTTGGAAGTATAGGTATTGTGCTGTAACAACTTGGCCGGCCAGAATCTCAGACCAGGAATCAGATTAGTACGGGTTTGAGGCAAGAGTTAAGGCGAGTAGATTTGGACGGCTCTCGCGACCGCAGGTTCGTCCCGAAGTAACCAAGTTACACGAACGCTGAACTCCATGAGTGAAAAAGATATATAGCATGGATATGCACAGTGAGTGGAAGTACACAACGAGCATGGTCGGTGACGAGGCGTGATGAACGAATAAAGCAGGAAAAGAAGCGCGGTTCCTAACCTCCCGTACCTTCGGCGCACCCAGGGCAGCTTATAAGTTGCTCTTTATAATCGTCGAAAAAGTAAACCTGGAGCAATTCGGGATGTTTCTCTTGTGATTCGAGGTACTCCTTACCGATGTGCCCCCGCCAGGCCCACAGCTTCACACGGAGTCCCGTATCGAGCGCGTCTTTGATTTGGCCCAAAAACCCGGGTTTATTGAACTCCCCGGCCGCGCCGTCTCCACTTACAAGGACGATAATGGGTGGGTTAGGGCCGAGCCAAGATGCTGCGTTATCAGGAGAATGTGGCGCGTCAGCAATAGGGGGCGGCACGCCAGGCTATTGTGGAGAATGCTCACTGGGGGGTGATCCGGCTTTATGGTTTCCCTTCTCGAACATTATGGGGACGATGACGCGGGCCATCGGAAGCTGGAGCACTTCATCCACAGCCTGTTCGCCTAACCGCCCTTCGCCATCCAGGACCTTGTGCATACGTATTACAGTCGCGCCACGACTAGTCCACCAGTCGAGCAGACTGTGCGAACTGGATGTGACGACATTGGTGTTCCCAATTGAACTATGGCCGCGAGTGACCAAGTATTCTAGAGCTGGGAGCGAGAGAGTCTTGGTGGTCGGAAAGCCGATCGTCTTAATGTACCAATCAAGGAACTGGATCTCCACGTTCGAGCTGAGCGATAACAAAAGTTAGCATGCCGCATAGGTCCCTCGGCAGGAGCGAGCAGACACCTACAAATCCCAGAAGTAGTGGATGTTCAAATCAGGAGCCTCCCCTCGAAGCTCTGGCCAATAGGTTACCATTTCATTCTGATCCTTGTATGCGATGATATCTCTAAGCTTCTCCATATGCGCCGTATGGACCGACTGGTGGTCGCTGAGTGCATGCGATTGGTCGGGCAAGATGGGGGGCGGAGACGGGCTGCGAGCACGAAGGCGAAAGAGGGAGGAAGACCCATTTTCGTATTCCGGACGATCGCAGCGCTCATAAGCCGACCTGCTTGTGGTCGTGTGCTCGAAACGACGATACGCGCTTTGTGATGGCTCATTTTCCTCGCCTCTCTCTGGCTGGTGCTTCGCGCGGCGAGGGTCCCTGGAGTTCGATGCGCGATCGTCGCCGTGGTATTCTGAGTATTCCGAGTGTCTCGAGTAAGCCCTGCTTGGCGGCCTGGCTGTGCTTTCCAAGCGATCGCGTCCGTCCTCTGGCGACGTGCGGCCCCTCCCTCTCTCATCGGACTGATACGTGTCGTGGGGGTCTCGCGGGCTCGAGGCTTGATTACCGCGGTAGGCCCTGCTTGGCGACCTGCTCCTGGCCGAGTGGCGATGCGCGCTTTCTGGCCACTCGTTGTCCCCACCTATCTCCTCTGGTTGGTGCTTTGCGCGGCGGGGGTCCCTGGAGTTCGATGCGCGATCATCGCCGCGGTATCCTGAGTGTCTCGAGTAAGCCCTGCTAGGTGACCTGGCCGTGCGTTGCGAGCAATGACGCGTGCCCTCTGGCAACGTGCAGCCCCTCCCTCTCTCCTCGGACTGATACGCGTCGTGAGAATCTCTTGAGTTCGAAGCTTGGTTGTCACGGCGAGACCTGCTGGGCGACCTGCTCCTGCCCGAGCGACGACGCGCGCTTTCTGGCAGCTCGTCATCCATGCGTCTCTCCTGTAGCTGGTGCTTCGCGCGGCGAGGGTCCCTGAGGTTGGATGCGCGATCGTCGCCGCGGTATTCTGGGTGTTCTGAGCGCCCCGAGTAGGCCCTGCTGGGTGACCTGGCCGTGCGCTCGGAGCGATGGCGCCCGTCCTCTGGCGACGTGCGGCCCCTCCCTCTCTCATCAGACTGATACGTGTCGTAGGGGTCTCCTGGGGTTGAAATGGGATGGCCGCGGTAG
>KL198037.1:369169-450872 GCA_000697705.1 Botryobasidium botryosum FD-172 SS1 | reverse complement strand
ACGCGCGTTTTCTGGTAGCTCGTCATCTATGCGTCTCTCCTGTAGCTGGTGCTTCGCGCGGCGAGGGTCCCTGAGGTTGGATGCGCGATCGTCGTCGCGGTATTCTGGGTGTTCTGAGCGCCCCGAGTAGGCCCTGCTGGGTGACCTGGCCGTGCGCTCGGAGCGATGGCGCCCGTCCTCTGGCGACGTGCGGCCCCTCTCTCTCTCCTCGGACTGATACGTGTCGTAAGAATCTCTTGCGTTCGAAGCTTGGTTGTCACGGCGAGACCTGCTGGGCGACCTGCTCCTGTCCGAGCGACGACGCGCGCTTCCTGGCAGCTCGTCATCCATGCGTCTTTCCTGTAGCTGGTGCTTCGCGCGGCGGGGGTCCCTGGGGCCCGAAGTATGACCATCACTGCGGTTCTCCGACTTCCGAGGGGGGTTATCGCTAAGTGGGCTTTTTTCCCGCTTCTTTGACTTTTGTTTTCGCGTCATTTCGTTCTTTGAGAGAAAACTGTATTCGAAGAGGAAAGGCGTGTGTGCGCCGAGGCGCGCGGCAGGCGGAGGCAGCGTAGAGAAGCAGAGAGCAGCGCAAGCACGGGGGAATGGGGTGAGGTGGTGGGAGAGGAAGAAGAGCAGCTGGCGTGACAACGGGGATGTTTGGCGGCTGATCGCGCTGGGCAGCGACCGCATATAGCAAGCCAGCTGCCTGCCAGGGCATTTCTGCACGGAACCCGCGCCGTTTCCCCGTTTCCTCTCTTGCGACCAACACCGCGATCGCGTGTACAGCAGCGCCATGATATTGTGCAACGAGCTACTAATGATACTCTCTACGCTTTCGCGCGGACAGCCCGACCATCCGCTGAGTATGAAGAGTGATCCCCACACCACCTGTTCGTGCCGTAGGCTTGCAGCGCGAGATTACGCCTCTGAAAACAGCCTTGTCATCCCTGAAGCTTAGCAGTGACTTAAAATACATCCAGCCATCATCTCACCGTGAGCTGCTGTTGGACCTGAGCACTCCGCAGGAAGCGCTCTGGAGTGGTAAGCATAGCTAAGCTATATACTGGGTATCAGTATGCCGCAAGCCGTCATAGAGAATTCGCTCCTGCGGCCTCCCTTCCGGCTCAGGTACGCAAATAGCTTACGAGGAAGAGGACTAGGACTTGTAGCGCAAAGACTAGTGCTAGCAAGAGACAGTACTTTAGCTTGAGTAACCATGTGGCTCCTAAGAGTTCGAGGAGCGTAGGCGCCTTGAGATTTGGACGGTCTGCTGCAAGGAAGGGCTGCTAGGCGACTCTACGCAACGCATCAAAAATGGAAGGGCAAAGCAAAGGAAGGAGAGATAGGAACCTGGTAGAAACATGCGTGTTCCATGATTGATGCCGACATGAAGGTTTTGGGGGCGTATAATGGCAGGCACCAAAAAGATATGGTAACTGGAGTTGAATGCCTTCGAGAGCGCTTGCAACAGTCACTCGAAGATGGCGCACACCGTTGGTTGAACATCAGATCTCCATAGTCATAACAAGGGGAGTGCAACATAAATCGACATGAGTGAAAAAACACTTCAAACGACAGTACCAGCATTTGATGCGATACGCGGCCAGAGATCCGCCTGGAGATATTAATTGTGAGATACAAGACAAGGCGCAGGTAATAACAGGAGGAACTCACGCATTCTTTTGCAACGGGACCGGTGATAGCTGACCCCTTCATTTCACCCTTGGGGTTGACGACCACACCAGCGTTGTCCTGCGTCGAGTATTAATAAGCAATAAACCGAAGTTGGTATGGGTTTGGCCATACCTCAAAGTAAAGGAATACACCATCTCGGCGACGCCACGATTTGCGCTGGCGGATGACAATAGCGGGCATGGCTACCGAATAAAAAGGTCAGGACTCCATGAGGCTACTAGTGACGGAGAGCACCGAATTCTAACTCTTCTTCCTCAGCTCGGGTTTTCCTTTCTTCACAGAGGCCACAAACATGTCACCAACACCAGCGTCAGGAAGTCGATTAAGACGAGCACCAAAGCCAAAAGGTTCGATAACATAGAGAGACTTGGCACCGCTGTTGTCTGCACAGTTGAGAACAGCACCCGTCGGGAGACCGAGGGTCATCCGGAATTTGTTACCCGAGGTGCCAGCGCCTGCAAGCCCGCCGTTGAATACGCCATCATGGATCGTCCAGGCGAAGAATGCGCACCGCGTTTGGACATTTTGAGGATTGATTTGAGTCTTGAGGCAGATGTGTACGCTGTGTACGCTGTGCTCACCAAGCCGTCGCGCGCTTATGGACTATACAGCACCTTCAGCCACAGATATTTGCATCCGATTCCAAGCTATTGGCGTCTCCATCCACTCAACACCAGGTCAAGGCTTGGGATATCGTCGATGAAAACTCGACGCGTTGGCGTTCCGCCACCGATCGCTCTTGCTATTTGAGATATGAGATTATGAGCTAGCTAATCATCTGCACGCGAAATATCTAGTGCGAGTATGTGTTCTGAGTGACGTTTCATCGGTGCTCGCACATAATGGGTAAGATGGGGTGGAAATATAAATTGGAACAGCGTACTATACTACTACTAGGGGCATCGTTAAGGATACAAATACATGGTATTCTGCAAAATATAGTAATTGGCCAGAGTGCGAGGAGAAAGAGGGTCCGAATATGAAAGCGAAGTAACAGATAGCAATTCCGTCTATGAATCAGATCCACCAGAAGGTGTAGGCGAGATATATTCAAGGCCTACAGAAGATGGTCGTTCGAGTCTGCTATGAAGGCGCTCGAGTTCGCGCTCCAAGCTAAAGGTGATCGGGAGAAGTGTAAGTTACACCGAGTGAAATGAGCTGTGAAATCACATACCCCAAGGCTCTCTGTTTGCTTTCGGCGGACTCGCGCTCAAGACGCCGTTTTGCAAGTTGTAGAGTGCTCTCTGAATTTTGCTAATACGTCACTTTCCCCGTCAGCTAGAGAATTAAGGGACGTCGTGTCGACTTACCAGTTCATCGAGGGCTTGTCGCATGCTTAATACTTTGTTTTTGTAATCCTTAACCTCCTCTTCCAGACGCAGCCTCATCCTTTCACTCTCCGCGAGCTGGAATTTGGTATCTCGTACCCCTCTGTCAGGTGTGCGACCCGCCTGCGCATTGTCAGACTTGTCTTGCATGAATTTGTTCTGCAGCTCTTCAAACCGAGACTCGAAGCGGCGTGCGGGCGCCTGTCGGGGTGATGAAACATAGGATTTGGTTTCGTGGTCAACAATCCGGACGTTCAGTTCCTTGACCTGCTTCTCAAGGCTGGCCTATCGTGGGTAATAAGTAAGCAATCGACAGCGTTGAAAATGGTGATACTGCGCTTACGTTGGTCTTTTCGAGCTGACTGTTCTCTTCCCTGATCTTGACCAGTTCGAGGTGGCAGTCATTGGCGTACGACTCAGCCTTTTTGAGGCGCTCCATGGCAAGGGCCATCTTGTCCGTCTGTTCTTCAAGCGAGTTCCGGAGATTTTGCTTCTCCATCGTTAATGCCTGGACGATTCTATCTGACGACAACTTGCTTTGATCCATGTGATCCTGAGCAATATCAGTCAGACGTGTTTCGAGTGCTCGACGGGCGGTCTGAAGAGCGGCGCGATCAGCTTCCGCTTCGTCCAAGATTGCACGCAGTTCTCTGTTCTGGGAAACAAGAGAGACGATCTGAGTGGCCTGTTCGGTTTGTGCGGTGCTGGACGATTCGTATGCTGCTGTGAGGTCGCTGATCTTGACCTCCAGCCGTTCCTTGTCCTTTTTCCACGCGGTACCGCTATATACCTCGTCGTCATAGCGAAGCTGGAGTTCGTCAAGGTCGGATCGCGCCTTGCGATTCTCCTCGCGAAGTCGGCTCATACCATCCCGCTGGAATTGCAGCTCTAAGAGGCAAAGCGTCAAGCTAATCGCTTCGAATAAAACGACAAGAACGTACCTTCACTAAGCTGAGACAATTCGGCTGTGTGTGCATTATAATTAGTTGCGCTTCAAGAGGCTAGAACATGAGCACGCACATTGGTATTTCTTGCGGGTCTGATCTATGGTAAAGTCTCTTTCGGCAAGGTCCTTCTCGTGCTGATCCCGTTCGCTCTGCATGTCCTCCATAGCGGTCTGGCGGAAAAGCTCCAAATCGGCGATTGTTTGCTTGTCATCTTCCAGTTTAGCCTCCAACTCCCGTAGCTGTTGTTCTGTTGACGCAAGGCGATCTTCAACAGCCTTTCGCTCAGCCACAGCTTCTGCCTGAGCTTGTTCGGCCTCTGCGACTGACAACCGAGCTGTCCAAGCAATTTTAGATCGAAAGTGTCTTTGAAACAGATGCGAAATACGAACAGAAAGACTCAGCACGAGCAGATTGCGCTTTCGCTATTTCGGCTTCTTCTAGGCGGCTCAAGTAAGTTTCGGCCTTCGTCTTGTACGTCTCCACCGCCTCCTTGAGCTCTATTGTGCTAGCTTAATCGCGCGTTTTTAAACATGAGAGAAGTACGCGTACCGTTTGTGATGGTAGTCGCGGCAGATGATGAGATTTCCAACTCCTGCACTTGGCTTTGTAGCTGGCGTCGTAAATCTGGATCATAAATTGATTAACTAAAGCTCCTGAAGTGATTCCATACCACGTTGAGACGTACTGGTTTCTTCATTCTTGGCCAGAATTTCGACCTCCAAGGTATCTTTGAGGTCCGTCAACTCAGTCTGAAGCTGCTTCTTTGCCTGAGATAGCTCAGTTACTTGAAGCCGTTGCTCTTCGAGCTCAATTTGCGTAGTACGTTGCTGAGCGAGCTACACAGCATATATGAGTATACTGCGTATTAGATCGTACGCCCAGTCACATACCAGTGCTTTCCGCGACTCTTCCAGCTTGGAATAGCTCTGACGTTCTTCCGTGATGATGTTTTGATATTTACCCCACATCGACTGGATGCCGTCCATCTGAGCTGTCTCGGCCGTTTGACGAGCAGCAGCTTCTTCGTCAAGCAGCTCAGCAAGTCGCGCATTCTCGCGACCTAGCTTGGCGCGATAGTTCTGGAGGGATTGCTTCGAGCCATCGCTCACCTCGAGTTCCGACATGATGTCTCGCAATGAGCCGTCAAGGTGATGGCGGATACGATCAGAGGCCAACATCTGGAGCTCCAGAGACTGAACCTGCTGACGGAGTGCGTCGAGCTGAGGATCGGCGCCCTGTGAATCTTTCCGGGCGCGAGCAACCCCGTTCATTTCGGTTGGTCGTGCGGATGGGGATGAAGGGACATTGGCGTGCGTTTTGATATCCGAGTCGCCCTTCCTAAGCGCGAGACGAGTCCAGAATTCACGATCGTTCTCCTCGTCTACGGCCTGTAGCGCCTGGAGCAAGCGCGCCCGGAAGTCGTCGTCTTTGAAGTCGCCACTCCCGATCAATTGGCGGAGTTCGGCATGCTGTTGGTCGAAGCGTTTCTTGATCTTGTCAGCAATGATCCGTGCAATTTCCGTATCCTCCACCTTATTCTCCAACTGAGTGATACGATTCTCGTATTGGCGTTTGACTTTGGACATCTCTGCGGAATAATCATTCTGGTCGGCGAGCTTGGCGAGCTCGGACTCAAGGGTGGCCTTCGAACGCTGAACACTGGACAGCTGGATGGTCAAGTCGTCGTACTGACTGTGCACGTTGCGGAGGTCGTCGTGTAGGCGGCGGTTCTGTAGATCAGCGGCTTCGCGCGCTTTCCTCTCTTTCTCCACCTCGAGCTGCGCAAGGCGGACCTTTTCCTCCTGTGCCTTTGCCGCCTTCTCTCTCAACCTCACCTCCTGCCGCTCGCGCTCTGTTTGCCTGGTAAGATCCTCGGTGTCACCGATAAGACGAGCCTTCGCCTTCTCGAGCGACTTGACGTAAAGAGTCATCTTCTGCATCTCTACCTGGGCATCAGCGAGTTGGCGATCAGTGACTCGCTTGGCTTCCTCCAAGACGTGAACATGCTCGACAATAGTCTTGTCTTGCTTGGATCGCATCTGGCTGACTTCCCACTCGCGTTGTTTAAGATCGTCTAATGCCTTCTTGAGGTCGCGCTCGACTCGAGTCAGCTGATCCTTGACTTTGAGCAGCTCTTTATGCTCGAGGGAGGAAGACTTCTCCAGCTGCGATCGTCTCGAGGATTCGGAGTCGAGCTGCTTCCGAAGTGCCTCCATCTGCCGTACCCACGACGATTTCTCGCGCTCGACTTGCAGGACTGCATCCTCGAAATCCTGGTGCTTGGCTTGGGCGGAGGCGAGCTGGCGCTCCAATGCCTTAAGATAGCCACCGCACAACGGTCAGTGAAAGGCGATCAGACGAAGAGCAGTGAATCAACGAACCTCCTTAGCCTTTAGCGCATCCGATAGCTGACCTTCAGCATCCATTTGCTTTGTGCGAACGCTGTGGAGCTCGGACTCCGTGGCTCGTCGTTGCCTCTCAGTAGCAGTCAGGGCCTGGTCAACCTCCGCCAGCCGATGTTGGTGCTCCTTTGCGCTAGAGGACAGCTCTTGATGGGCCTGTGACAGCGCTGCATGCTCTCGGGATATAGTTTCCAAGTCGACTTTGAGCTTGTTCTGGACATCGAGAGCAGCTCTGCGAGCATCGGCAAGTTGGTCTTCTAGGGTGGTAACTTGAGAACGAAGACTAGAGAGTTCCTGCTCTTTGCTTCTATCCACCTCCATACGACGCGTCTCTTCCGATGACTTCGCGTCGAGCAGAGTCCTGAGCTCGTCAAGCTCGGCCTCCAGCTGGCCTCGCGATTGGGCATTACGCTCCCTGTCGCGCTTCTGGTCCTCGAGCTCCTCGGCAAACGTATCGAGTTCGCCTTGAAGCTCCGCGATGTGCTTGAGAGCGGAGTCATGCTCGCTCCTAGAGGCGGTGAGCTCTGCTACAAGGCGAGCTATGTCGCCTTCTTTCCGTTGGATCATCGTCTCGTACTCGGTAGCGGTCCGAGTCAGCTCAACGAGCTGCTCCTTCGCCTGGCGCGCCTCCCTTTCCAGATACTCATACTTCGACTTGCCGGAATCCCTGTGGTTATAAGTAGTTAGAAAAAGCGATAAACTCAGGAGCAAGATATTGAGTACCTAGCCTTCGTTTCTGCACCCAGCTTCTCCTCGAGCTCGGCGACGGTGAAGTCCATCCGCTCCTTCAGCCTGCTCAGATCCTCTTCCCTATTCGCCAGAGTGTGCTGAATGTCTGCACTAATCTTCTCCAGCTCGTCCCGTTCGCTGCGCAAGGACTCTACCTCGGTTCGTAGCCTCTTTTCGTCCGTAACGAGCCGCTCCTCACGAACTTTCCACCCCTTCTCCTCCGCCTCGAGTCGGACCAAGTGTTCGGCGGCGTTCTCGAACGCCGTCTTCATGGCATCGTACTTCTCCTCGAACGCTTTCTGGGACTGTAGCGCCCTCTCAAGCTGCGAGTCGAGAATTTCCAGGTCGGCCTGCAGCGCAGCGACGTCCTCTTCGAGCTCGGCCACGCGTTTCTGGTTTCGATCCAGCAGCTGATCCTTGTCGAGGGTCAGTAAGCGCTCAGCCTCCAAGTCCTCCTCCACCTTCCGCTTCTCGGCCTCCAGGTGCATCTTGAGCTCCTCCAGGGCGGCCTTCTCCTGCTTATCCCTTTCCGCACGCTCCTTCGCGAGCGCGAGCTCCGTCTCCTTCTTTCTCAGCTCCTCATCGGACCGAGTGGCGGAAAGAAGCGGTCGGACTTTGGTATACAGCTGCCACCAAGGCCACTCCCGGAGTTCTCCGTACACCCTCGCGTTGCGCTGAATGGTCCGTACAGCGGCAGCACGATTGAGAATCTTCTTCATCTGCCTTCGAGCGGTAAACATCCTTGCGGCTGCCTGAAGTCGCGAGAATACGTCGAAAAGGTGCGCATCTCGCCTTTCCTCCATCTCGGCCAGCACACCCGCCTTGAAGAAGATCTTGCTCGTCCCGATCTTAAAGTACGAGGGATCCAACTCCAGCGCGTCCACCATCCTGGCACATGCCTTGCGCCCGTCCATGTATCCCCGGGGAATAATACCAGGGGTAAGGACTTCGTAGCGCTGACGGAACTCAGCAAAGGGGAGGCGATTGGGATACCCTAACCTGGCAATCCGGATGCCTTCGAGTACACCGTTGCACCGGAGTTGATCGAGAACGAGCGGGACGTCGACTCGGCCAGGTTTCTTGAATGCATTCGGTACTATGCACCGCACAAAATGAGGCTGCGTGGCCTGAAGCTGCGTCATCAGACTCGCCAGCTGCTCCTTGTGTCGCTGGGCAACAGTTCGGAAGGCGCCCTTCTTCACCCGCTTCTTCACGAACCCCATTCCTTCCCCCATGTCGCTGAACTCATGGAAGAGCTGAGACACATAACGCTCTCCCGAAGCTGCGAGGACGCGTGTGAGATTGTCGTTCAGCGGGTCCTTGTTCTTCTCTAGCCAACCCTCTGTACGATATTCGACTTTGCCGGCGTAGTGTTGGATGATGAAGCCTTGCTCGAAGCGAGTGGCCGCATATTTCAGCATGCCAGGGTGTTGGTTAAAGGGCGAGGTCTCGTTATTAGGGGGAATCCAGAGGGAGTGGAGTTTCTCCGTGAATGTGAGGTCTGTAGCTTTAGGCATGATACACTCTTCATCCAAGCAGCTGAGCACACCGATGGGCTCCCGAGACTCGATCAGGTCGATCGTCGGCTGCAAGTCGAGACCAAAATTGACAAAATCCCATTCGATCCTCTCTCGTGCATACTCTTCTTGCTCCAGCACGAACATGTGGTGGTTGAAAAACTGCTGGAGCTTCTCGTTGGTGTAATTGATGCATAATTGCTCAAACCCGTTTCGACTGAAGATCTCAAAACCAGCAATATCGAGCACACCAATGAAGGTGGACTTGCTCGAAGGTCGATCGAGGGCAGCGTTAATGCGATCTACCAAAGCTCCAAAAGACTTCTCGTAGAGGGTCTTGCAAAGGGCGGAAAGCTCGGCCTGCGCTTGGTCCTTTGTTCGTGCCTGGGTCACCCACTCACGACCAGCCAGAACTCGTGGTCGCAACACTGCTTTGGTGAACTCGGGAACAGGGAGCCCAAGGAGATGGCAGACCTTCTCGACTTGCGAGGGTGTGCGGATCTGTGCTTGGTCCGAACGATCTCTCGAAATCTCAATGTTTCCAATATGGAGGATGGCAGCCACCACGCGGAAGAGGTCGAACTGCTCGTCTGGTGTGAATCCCACGATGTCGAGGGCAGTCTGTTTGAACGTGCCCGAGTAAGTACCGTCCAAGGAAAATATAACAAAGGGCGCCTCACCTTCAACAGTCTCCATTCCTCTCGATCATCGACGCCGTCAACTTCTGCGCGAGATTTATTGAGATATTCGTAGTTTTCGACACCGCCGTCAAGCAAAAGGGCAGCTGTTGGGTCTGGTTAGCGGCAGTATAACTAATTAGGGGCTGGGAGCAATGCCTACACTTTAGTGAGCCTGCACCGGCCAGGACTTGGTAAAACACATGGAAACTCCGCTCAGCTTCATTCCTGAACGTCACTCGGCTCTTCTCCAACAGGTACCAGTCGATGTTGGCACCAGCAATCGCACCGTCTCCTGAGAAACTAATCCGGACGAATTTACCGAATCGACTGGAGTTGTTGTTTCGTTGTGTTTGGGCGTTTCCGAAAGACTCGAGGATTGGATTTGCTTGGAGGATTTGGCGCTCAAGGAGACCAAGGGAGGCGGATCGGGATATTGAGGTGCTGGAGGCTTTCACCTTGTGACCGCGCTTGATCGAAGAGGCGCGAGGGAGCCCTGCATTTGGGACTTGGGGGGAGAATGAGCCTGACGGCGTGAGGGAAGGGGATTGCGAGAGTGACGGATCGGCGGCAGTGTGGTCGGTAGCGATGGCAGCTAGGTACTGGATGACCTTCTTGGTGTTCTCTGTCTTTCCAGCGCCAGATTCGCCCCTTTATTATTAATCGACGCGTCAGGATGGAACATGTGCGAATGTAGGTACTTTGTGTGCATACGTGATGAGGATCGACTGGTTCTCTCGTTCGTCGCACATGTGATTCCAGGCTCGCTCTGCAATAGCGAATATATGTGGAGGTACTTCTTCTCGTCGTTTCCCGCGGTATTGCTCAATGACGGAATCGGTATAAATTGGGAGGTTCGTATAGGGATTTATGGCGACCAAAAAGAGTCCGGAATAGGTCTAAAGAACGCGTCTCAATTGTTAGGAGGCTCACGTCGAACAGACGAATAGCTCAACGCACGTATATAGCTCCGGAGCCGTATCGAAGTCGGAGGTTGTGCACGACGCTGGCTTCATTCAAAAACGTGAGATCGGCAATGTCTTCGACGCGGTCAAACTTTGGCGGGTTCATCTTCGAAAGCGAGTATAAAGGAACGATCCGCGCCTAATAAAAATGCATTCGTTAGAAGCCAAGATCGGCGCCGACAGACAAAGTAGGTGGGTAACAGTCATTATCGACCTCGGAATGTGGCACTAACCTCGCCACCGCCTGCCATCATGACTTCGCCAAGCTCTTCGTCTTCGGCGATGACCCATCCAGCAAGATAGCCTTCTTTCTCGTCGGGAACCCACACCCATTTCTTCTCGTTAAATTCGGCCTGAAGAGCGGCTGCTCTGGCCATTTCGGCGCTGACCGAGGGCCGTGGAGCAACGGCAGACATGGTATAAATCGTGCACGGAGGTTATCAGAACGAGCGGCGAAGACAGGGAGCGGGGAGAGGAGGGATGCGTATGGTTAGGGGCTCGTTGGGTGTTCAAGACAGACGCGTCCGCGACATGTCCTTTGTTTGGCCCGCGGTGCCCAAACACATGTTGGATTCCCCTAAGTATAGAAATTAAAGCACAATTTTCCCGTGAAAGGGAGATGATGCTATTCCTCAGTGCTAGCTTCTGCTATGGCTTCCCACCTCTGGGGAGAGTATGTGTATTCTAGTTTAGCCTGCAAGTGTCCATACACGAGAGCAATCCGGATCGTCCTCTAAATCTTCGATCAGCGTCTGGATTTTCTCAGCATCCGTTTCCTCCAGCTCAGGTATCCCATCAGAATCAGACGGAAGGTACGCTAGCTCAGCAGAAGATAAGCTATGCGAGTGTGGAGGGGAAGAAAGCAGAGTGGATAAATTATTCAACTCTGTTACTGGCGTGAGGATCTAATCGAGCCGGAGTCAGTGTTTATCATGTGTGTACGATGCGGGCGACGCGACTAACCTGGATCTCTCCTGTATCGGGGTCGGCTTCTGACACATCTTCAGCCCCTGCTTCGACTGCAGTTTCCCACACCTCGTCCCAAGACGCGCCCTCTCTCATATTTAGTCGTATCCGGCCTTTCTTCACGAATTGGTACGCGACTGGTGCAAAACGCGCACTGTGGATGCAGAAATTGGCTTGAAAGCGGCTTTTCCAGGCGTAGCTATGTCGACTTACTCATGTTTGGTGAGGATTTTTCGAATTTCTTTGATAGTACGGGACGTGTTATCTAACATGCATTCTCTGTGCGGAAGAAACAAGTAAGCAACACGTCAGAGATGGTACGAAGAGGAAGTACTTGCACCAAGAGCGGTATTTGGGCCGGGCCTAAAGCCTCATACAGGACGGTTTGCAGCGAATCAAAGGCCGCAGGATTGCTTGCCTAAATATTTCAAGTGAATCAGTTTAGCAGGTTGAAGCAGCGAGCGGAGCTTCAGGGGGCGGACCTTGTTCAGTGCATTCGCAATATTATCCTTGGGTACGCCGGCAGTACGCGCCTTCTTCAATGCGACAGCAAGCGCAACATTGACAGCAGGATCTACTGAACCTCCGCCTATGAAAAGAAGCAAGACAGTGAGCGTGGGGACACACCCGAACTAGCAATGTTACCAACATCTTACGGCACTCAGAATTTCCTACGAGCAAACACGACACATAAGCCTCAGATTGAGAACAGAAGGAGAGCAAATACTAGCATGAGACGCCTTGGAATATATCATAGACCGTTTCCGGTCCTCGACCGCTTTGTCGCGATGAATTTTAGACCACTACCATGAAACGCGTCAGATTTGGTGCCACTTCGTGTTTCACGACGACATTACTTTGTTATGTCCAGAAGAGGAGGCTTGGGATGTGCAAAATGATCGAGAGCGCAGCAAACAGCGCGTCGCTGCCGTTCCCCTGACACGGTTCAAGGCAGCTTGCATGACTGCTTTCCACCACGAAGTTTACATCCGTATTATCGGCAAGCACGGCTGAGGTAAGCAGGTAGCGAAACTCCAACTTCAAGCAGCTGAAGTGACGAAGTGCGAACGAAGCAAGTATACAGACAAGTACGTTTATTTATTCTATGATCTCCGTTAGGTCTAGTATCCATGCTGTGAACTCAGCTCTAGCCTACAGCTAAGCGCCTTTTTGCTAATCAAAATAGGGAAGGATGTATCCCAACTTGGCACGATCCTCCGCTCTTTGGTGCTCCTTCGCGGTCATGATGGAAAACTGCATGGATCCTTCTTCGACTCCAGCACCGCCCGCGACTGCCTTGTGCAGGTCCTCGAGAATAGTCACTGTCACGTGACGAGACGCGTCGGCGTTCGCGCGGAGCGTCTTGACTACCTCGGCCACGGTCACAGGCGTCTCGCTGACGCGCCATGCGTCATAATCCGTGGCCGTAGCGATTAGAGTATAGCTAACGTGCGGCATATCAGGAGATTGCACCATCGAAATGAGGTAACGTTGAAATACATCACCTGAGTTCCGCCTCCCTCGCCAACTTTGCTTCGGGAAGGGTGCTCATATTGATGAGGTCCCCGCCCCATGCGCGGTACATATGGCTCTCGGCTCTAGTGGAGAATTGAGGCCCTTCCATGACCACGAGGCATTTGTTCTCGTGCACATCAATGCTCTTCTCGCCCTCCCTGACCAGAGCCTTCTTGACCAGAGGCACGACCACCTTGGTGAGGCTCTCGCTGAAGGGATCGCCAAAGGTCGCGTGCGCTACGACACCCGTACCCTCGAAGAACGATACCGGGCGGATGCTCTTGGTTCGATCGATGACCTGATTGGGCACGACAAAGTCGCCCGGCTTGATCTCCTCTCGGAGCGAGCCCACGGCGCTGAACGCCACGATCGCGCGGACTCCGAGCGACTTGAGCGCAGCAATATTGGCGCGCGAGGGAACATTGGAAGGGTTGATCTGGTGCGCTCGGCCATGGCGAGCAAGGAAGGCGACCGGGGTGCCCGATGGCAAAGTCGCGATAGTTATGGGCGAGCTTGGAAATCCCCAGGGCTATAAAAAAACTAGCGTTGAGCATGCCAACAATTTCGATCTCACAAATGTCTAGATACGCACCGTCTCTGGATTAACTTCCTTCCTGTGCAAACCGTCAGCGGCAGTCAATAGGCGCGTAAAAAGCAGTCCTTACACAAACGTGAGGTTCTCCAAGTGGTACAAGCCACTTCCGCCAATGACGCCGATCAGGACTAAGTATGTGCAATGTTAGAGGTTGGTTTTACTGGGGAGAAGGGTGCGCACGGTTTTGCTCGCCGGAGGGGGACATGATCGATATTCGCGTATGACAGGATGGTAGATCGAGCAAAAAGATGAGATTCTTTATATAGCAGATCGAATCGGTTGCATCCGACATCCTCGAGCTCCGGTGCGGAGTGTGTGTGTGTATATAATAATACAGTTCTACATAGTGACATAGACGAGCGGCTGCGGCGCCGCTTTACCCGGGCAGATACGATGAGGCCGACGCCGTGGATTCTTATCCCAGAATCCATATCCATATATTGAAAGAAACTTGAAGGGAACGGTGCCATGTGTGACTCCGAGACAGTTAGGCTGCGTTCGGATGCAGTACTAAAATAAAAATCCATAGGTGATTTGAAAACTGTTTCCGCTGGATAACACGTAAAAATCGACGCTGTTTGAATGCATCAGTTTTAGCTAAGAGGGCGTTGGTGCCAAAAAATTGGTGGTCGACCGGGACCGTTGATCTTGCGTAGGATTTCAAACTCAGCTCAACACCTCTCCCGCGTCCCTCGAGTTTGAAAAAGTTCTCTCGCGCGGCGCGCGCAAGAAAGATTCGTTAAACAACAAACATAGAAATGGTGTGGCTGCTTGTCCGGAGACGTATTGCAAGCAGCTGAGTTGTGAGACTGGTGACGATGGCATGGAGAAAAATGCACGTCTGCTCGGCGGACATACGTGAATTTGGAGTCATCAAGTCCGACCTGCTGCATCGCACGGACAAGCTGGCGAAAAACGGGCGTCTCCACGCCGAGCTGGTCTTTGAAGCCGTGGCTAGGACTGTCTAACTGCTCCTGAATCTACTCCCCAAGCCTCCCCACTGAGCTTCGACTTATGCAGATCGCGCTTTTCAGCGAGCGGTGTGAATAGCATTGTCACAATCAAGATGGCCGCGAGAGCTGCCAGGGCTCTCCTGGAATAGAGCTGGCTGGCAGACGCTCTGTGAGTCTTGTGCTAGGGCGAATTCTGGCCATGGAACAAGGACGTTTGTGCTGTGTGTTGATTAGAGTGGCTTATAGTATGTACTGATATCGATGCGATCGTCGATGTGAATGGGCGTCATCAAACAACAGCCAGTTTTCGTCTCGCGTAATATCAGGGTCGTTTTTACGCGTTCGCCTAAAACAGTTTTAATCTAATCACGTTTATTTTAGTACTGCATCCGAACGCAGCCTTAGTATTCGCATCTAAATTCTTGCTTGGCCCACGACCGAGGAGACCGTTGAAGATATACATGCGGTGCGCTAAAACTGCATCGATGGTGAGCACGCCACCATTGGGTCGGATGTCGCGATAGACAAAGCGGGGTTGGCGTTGAATTCAGCTCCGGAGCGGAGTCCTAGTCATGGCTTGCGAGTGGTATACCGTATACGCCTCAATAAATCAACATCCGCATTGCCATCAAGCCACCATCTCGGCTTCAGATGGCAGAAACACGCATCCTTGATCACATCGTGCACCTCAGCACACCGGGCGAGCTCGAGAAAGGCATCTCGCACTTTGAATCGCTGGGATTCATGTACGTGATCGCGAATCAAACGCACCCGGCCCCGGACTTTCTTGCCTACTTACTGCCCACTCTCCTCCCAAACTCAAATACACAGTGTCCTCCGGGGCGGCCATCACGCAAGCGGACTAACCTCCAACGCCCTCGTCATCTTCCAAGACGGCATCTACCTCGAGCTCATCGCGTACGACCACCCCATCGAGCACTACCCACCCGACTCGGACGACCGAAAGAAACGCGAAAGCGGGCCCTGGGCGCACCTCCCGCCCGGCTGGATCGACTGGAGCCATCTCGGGCTCGACGTGCGCATCGGCGAGATCATCAACGAGCGATCGGGCGACAACCCCAATGTCCCCGACGCAGTTCGGTACATCGTGCCTGCGGTGGCGGGAGGGCGGGAAAGAATCGATGGGAAAGTTCTCGAGTGGGTCGTCACGTTCCCGGATCCGAAGCACCCGCGAGGCAACGTCCCGTTCTTCTGCCAAGATATTACGCCAAGAGAGTGGAGAGTATGTCACCCGGTTTTCATATCAATATCCCTTTCGAAGCACCTTTGGCTGAATACGGCTGCGCCTACCCTCGACCTCGACTGTAGGTACCCCAGGAGCCGAAATCGAATATCGAACACCCCCGTACCGCTCGCGGGATCGCGAAGCTCCACCTCCTCGTCCCGCAGGAAAAGTTCCCAATTGTCAAGCAGCAACTGACGCAGGTCTTCGATTTCGAGCCAACAGCGTCTCCATCGCACGCTGAATGGCCGCTCTTGACGCATAGTCAAGACCAGCACCTGACAGCCCACCTCCATCTCTCCTACCCCACCAACGAAGAGCAAGAGGCGCACGTAAAAAGTGGGGGATCCGGTGTTTGGGAAGTGTCGTTCTGGGTGGAGAAAGATCACGCGGAGGATCCGGCGGTCGTGCCAGGATTTGGGCGGATCTCTTGGGAAGCCTTGCCCTGAGGCGATCACGGTGCTAGATAAATCGATACAGGAAAGAGATGCTGGATTAAATGACACGTTCGAGCAAGGTTCAAGTTCCAATGAAATCTCATGCTCCGTTGGCACCTAACTTACAGTAAATGACTACAACCCGATATCGGGTTTGAACCCCCTTGGAAATACTTGTCGCGCATTAACATTTATCCTCGCCGTCCTCATATATTCCCCAAATGGGCCCCAGTCATAGTCACCATCCTCTGAAGATGCCGCAAGGTGCTTGGGAAGGGTGTCTTCCAGAATCCTCGGCACACCTAGGTGGCGATCGTATTAGTGAAAGGGGTGCGGGCAGGCAAAGGGCACACACCATGGTATGCTCGCCGGCAGCCCGGACCAGACATGACAACCACGTCGCCAGATCGAAGCAAGATAGGAACAGGCTCGACGTCCCGCGTGAGACCTCCTATGAGGAATATGGCGGCGTTCCCAAGCCTGGCGACAGCAGTAAAAGTTGATTGTGAGTGGCTAAAGTCAACCAAGCAATACAACATACGAAATGGAAACCAAGGGCGATGTTGCGGAGACTTCGGACCGATCGACGTGCCCCATGAGAGTGTCCTAGCCAATATCATCTTAGCGTATGAGCAAAGAGCATTTGAAATAGAGTCAGTACCTTGAGCTGATAGAAATTGACGATGCCTGCATCGGGTTCTGAGGGATCGTGGGAGCAAGAGTTTGTAAATAGCGTACGTCTAGAGCGCCATCGGGGATCCATTACCATAGGAATCTCTCCAAGTTTCCGGTCCCTCGCCTCCCCAATCTTCCTCGTTTCGGGTAGAGCTAGACCCCCACACATCATCCCAGCTAATGTATCGGACGACCCTCGTACATATATCCTTGATGTCCTCCGGGAATGGCGCGAGTTTTCTGCTGAAATCGTAGTTCTTAGTCCCCCAGTGGTACGACCGACCGATGTTCGCCCAGCGGAGCTTGGGGAGGAGTTGGGTAGCAGGAGTGGCCGAGAGCGAGGAGGATGGTGGGGGTGGTGGTTTGGGCTGCGATGCAACTTCGTGGAAATTGGACGGGGTGGTGGGTGAGTTCTCAGTCAGCGATCGGCCCCCAGACGGTTTCTGTTCAGATGTGGATGCCTTGGGATGGATGATCGGATCCTCGAAGTCGACACCAGAAGGGCCGTCCGGGCCCCGGGTTTGCGCGTGCCATTTTCTCTCCCAACTGGGCCATAATCCGTCCTCGGGAACGAAATAATGGGTATCCAGGTTGGTTTCATTGGGGAAGCGAGGCTGGTCGCGTAGGCAGGATTTTATTAGCTGACGCTGCTGCGCGGAGGACAGGAATGAAGGCAGAAGAACAAGCCCTGTGCGCGCAATTGAGTAGGGGGATGCGCCGATAATAGATATTCACACACCAGGAACGCGAGGGACAGCATATGCCGCTGCTCGCTTGTTCGCGTCCTCGGACGGCAAACTTCCGAGGTCGAGGCGGTTGGTGCGGATAGCACGGGTTTCCGCAGCGTCGCTCTTTCCGACCCAGATCGAGTCTCTGAGATCGTGGTGCTGTTCGAGCAAAGCCAAATCCAATACGGCGCCCAGATCGGGAGGCGGGAACTTGGATTTGTAATACTTTTCGCTCTTGCGGAACGCGGGATGGTGGGCGGCGTCTGTGTTTGGGGTGGGGTTGGACTTGAGATGGTGCTTTAGACGCTTTTTGTAATCGGCGCTCGATGTTGGAGGCATCGTCGTGGTCGTCGAAAACACGCATGTATGCACTTGGCAATCACCGGTAATATGCAGTGGCGATGACCCGGAGGCGCCACCTCGATCGCGACGTGGATGTATGCGCTCCGGTTCACCACCACGGCCGCCGCCGTTTTTTGATTTTTGATTTCCATTTCAATTTTGAGAGCTCGATCGTGAGGGCGGGGGACGGCAGAACATTGGGCGACGTCATGCGAGCAAGAGTTGGTCATCGTGTTATATGAGGAAGCGCGCGGCAGGGCGGAAACTCTGATAAGGACCCGTGTGTTGGCGACGGCGTCGGTGGAAAAGAGTCACTAAGTAGTCAGACCTTCCCAACCAGAGCCAGAGCCAGAGCCACGTCCCCCAGAGCGTTGACAGTGCGTTTGTGTCGACGAAGCAACGCTCCTCGCTGTCAGTTAGTCTCTCGCATCGACACTGCCCGGCGCACGACAGGTGACAACGGCGACGGCCAGCACACGCCCTGCTATAAGACCCAGCCACCATCGTCGCGCGCACCACCCTTGCCGTAGGGATGCCTTGCGCCCTCCCATGAGCCCCCCGCCCCCTCCTCCCCGCGCTGACTCCCGCCGCCGCACCGATACCTCGCCACCGCCCTGCCGCCTTTCTCAGTCTGCACCGCATGCGCCGCCACTGCGCATGGCCGCCGTCGACTCCGCGCATCTCCCCCCATGGTCCTCACCCGGTGCTTCCTCGGCTGCAGCGCTGGCTGCCCCGGGCCCCGACGTCGCTTATGGGCCTGTGGCTGCGCGCACCGGGCCTTACGTTCCCAGCCCCACCTCTGGTCAGTCGACGCTCCGTCTCACATCCTTTTTACGTAGACGCGCTTATCGCGTTTGCTGCCTTTTCTTCTTCCGTCGCTCAAATATCGAATATTAGATCCTCGCGCCCCAGACACGCTCGCCGTCGATGACCGTCAGGCGTCCATGGTCTCACCCACACCTGCCCCGGCTGTTCCCCGCGCGCACCCACGCGACCTCCCGCACCCGTACTCGAACGACAATGGCCGCTCGTGGCCGCATCGCGAGCCTATAATCACCTCTGTGACCGACGACGACGGGCTCTCGACCATCGTTTCCACCATATTCGTCACTTCCTATCCACCTGCCCCAACCGTGTCCATCACACCTCCCGCCCGCCCCAAAACCGACGGGGCGCTTATTGGTGGTTCTGTCGCTGCCGGATTTGTGGGGCTCTTTCTCATCGCTGGTGTTTTGGCATTTTGCATGAAACGCAAGGGATTGTGGGCCGGTGTCTCTGCCTGGGGCGAGGGCGCGGGTTTCGTGGTCATGCGGAGAGTGCGAGGGATCAGGCCCACCAGTCGAATACCGAACGGCGCAGAAGATCAGCCGGCGCCTTATCAAGTACGTATTATCCTCCTTGAATACCGATTTGTTGCTCACGGGTACCATAGTATGGCGTCGTCGGTTCTCCCATCCAAGCACGCTCCGTAACGTCCACCATCGTGTCCTTGCCCTCGGCCGAAGGTCTTCTCCCCTCGTATACCTACACCCAGACCTTTCCCCACCCACCTGTCGCCTACCACTCAAATTCTCGTCAGTCACCTCCACGGCCAATGTCGGCAGACGGGCACATAGGTCTCCCCGGCTCGTCTAGACAATATACTCCCGACGCTTCTCGCCGCCCGCGCTCGGCTGGTAAAATAGGCAGCGCTGGCGTTTCCCCCAATCGTTCTTTCAACTCTGGCGCTCCCCGAGCACCAATGCGCCATCAATCATTACCTCCTACGAGCATCCTCAATCACCCATCCTTCACCCCGCCCGTACTTGTCGACAACCCAACCGGGTTGGCCGAGAACGTAAATGTAGGGCCCTCCCCGCCATCATCCAATTCCAACCATGATCATACACTCGGCTCGCAAACCGCCTCTTCCTCCCAACGCGCCCCCTCGAAAACGTCGAAAAACTCGGGTGGTTCTCGCCGCTCAAGAAGAGTATTGTACGTAGTGGGTACCGATCCTGAGGGCCGGCAAGTGCAAAGCACCGACACGCTAGCTCCAACAGACATCCCCACTACGCGTCCTTTAGACTCCAGTTAGATGGTCGCGCCGCCAAGTAACCACTATCCTTTTATTCTTTTCCACTCGTGCTTGGGGTTAGAGCTTTCTTAATTGGATAATCAGACTTCCTTTTGGGTTATTTCGTCTTCCGTCCATCCACCATCTGTAGGGATATTCACCACGATTTTCTCGATTAGCCGTGTATTTATTGAGCATTCCCCATCTTGACATTCACGCGTTTTTGTTTTATACGATTTTTTTTCTCCACAATCTTTACCTTGTAATTGAACTGGCCCAGCGAGCGTGGAATGCAGAAGAATAGCAGAATATCCAACATTTCAGATCATGGTAGAGTGAGGATACACGAACGCGACGCCCATCAGGAGACTTCGCTAGCGCTGACGATGATATCGCGCCCATTCGGACGCACCGACCGTCGTCCGGGATCCCGCGACAGCGGCACGCGCATATCTACAACACACCACATACCCATCAGCACTCTCCAAAATCACGCTCCTCACGCAATAAAAAAGAGGAAAATGGACTCACCAAACGCATCCTCCTCATCTCTCCCACCGTCCCCAAACACAAACGTCCGATAGTACTCCTTCACCCTCCTATACACGCTATACCCCATGCCCTCGTACATCGCAATCGCGATCTTGTTGTTGCACCGCACGTACAGGTCGACAAAGTATCCGTGGTACACCTCGTCCGAGATCTTCTCGAGCAGGTTCATCATCTTGCGCGCGAGCGCGAGGCGCCGGAATTCAGGCGCGACGGTGATGGCGGTGACGTGTCCGTGCCAGTCGGTATGCTGGCCTTCTGCTTTGCCGATCACTGTGTCGTGGTGAGTGCATTGTTGCGGGAGGTGAGTTGCGCGCGTGAGGTCGGAGAGGAATACTGAAAAGGGCGCGCGCGTGGGTACGCACCGTATCCCATGATGCTGCCGTTAGGCGACTCTTGCACCGAGCAGAGGTCGGGCCATCGTGCAAGGTAGTTCAGATAAAACGAGATGCTATACTGCACCAATCGCGTCAGTCAAAACGCAAGAAGGTGGGTGCTGTCGTAGTTTCTCACAGTTTCTGTCCACACGTCGAGGTTGCTACCTTGCGCGCGAGATCATCATAAGCGAGCGAGACGGAGGGGACAGCAATATCTCAGGCGAGCGCGTACACGTTGTTGAACTTGAGCAGGTCGGTAGCTTTGAACGGTCGTGTGATGCTCATCCTTTGAAGCAAGTGGTGGGTGTGAAGCCCAACGGTGGATGGTACATTCGCAAGTGCAACGATAAATACACAGGTATCAACAAATCACCAAGGGCCAGCGAAAGTGACCGGTACCGTGACTCTAGAGTCTAAAAACGCTCTAGGATAATAAATCAAAGGAGGAAGGAAAGTGCGACGTGATTGTAGAGAAAGATGCGGTGGGTTGAATGGGGTCGTAGATAGGTTGGAAGAGAACACAAAAAGAAATGCACTGAAGGAATAAAATCGGGAGACAGTCTTGATGGCTTCAAGCGACGGCAGTCGGCTACACCTTGGCTCTTTTCCGCCTGAAGAGGGAATCAACCCATCCCGAGGTAGAAAGCGAGCCGAGCGAGGAAGACGCCGTGGGATACACTGGTGACAGAAGGCCCCGGAACCGCGAGGACGACGGCGGTTGATTCTCGAGGGCTTTCCTGAGAATCAGCTTCAGCGGCGTAGCGTTCGACTTGGGCCGGAACGCCACGGGCAGCACGGGAGATGACTCGTGGCGTCTGCGTTTCCTCGTCCCGGAGCGGTTTTGGACGGAGCGCACGCCCGACGCCAGCGAACAGTGGAGGTCCTCGAGCTCGATATCGTCGAACACCGTGCGCAGGTCCAGACACCGCGGGTCCACCGTGAGCTGCTGGTGCAACGATGGAGGGGTAGAGGGAGCATCAGAGTCTGTGGGAGACGTGGACCTGTCCCGCCAGAGATCCGGCGTGGAAGGGGCTTCCTGGGATATTTCGGAGGAGGTATGGAACGAGCGTAATTGGTTCGGCATCGTCGACAGCGAACGCCCTTCCTTCAGGTGCATGATGTTCTTCGCATGGACGAGAAGCTCCTCCGTGGTGAGAATAACATCGTAGTCCAGCGACCGAAGCACCCTTCGCTCCATGTCTCTAATCTGCGCCTTGTCAAAAATGACCCCGGTCGCACATTGCCATACATCCATCTTTTTCCAGTGGTCGCTCACGGACTTGGTGGCAATAATGAGACATGCGAGAAACACGCAGTGCCCGGTGGCGCTACCATATTCTACAGGGCGACCAAATCAGGTAAGTATCTGCCCAAGACGGCGGCAGGAAATATGCATACCATGGACATGCGACTCAATCTCTCCAACAAGGCGCTCCATGAGCACAAGCGCAGCTATAACTGCGGCAGTGGAGACGCAAGATGTGGCGAGAAGGCGGGCGATAAACGTGTCAAGTGGCTGGAGGTTGTCATAGGCAATGTTGTATGGCTGCGCGAAGAGATTGCGATAGACGTGCAGAGATGACGCTGAATGGAGTGCGTCTCCCTCAGGGAGACCCGCGACAATGCACGCCTTGATCACATCGCAGATGTAGACTATAGATAAATGATTAGTATCTCGAGGATGAGGAGTGCACCGTTAAGACATACTCAGAGGTCGTTGGGATATCCGAGTCTGCGCAGCGGACTTGATGATATCGACAGCCTCTCGCGCGTCGGTGGGTGTGAGTGGCCGGGGTTCATCGGTGAATATGGAATAGTCGCTGGGTTGAAGGCGCAGAAAAGACATGATAGCACGGAGAGGGAGCAGCGGTCGCGCACTGGTGGATGGTGGTGCGACAAGAGATCGAACCGACGGTCCTCCATTGTATATAAGCTCTCACGCGCGCAAGTGGCGTTGCACAGTACCACGGCCTGCAAACCGCGATCAAGTCCAAGCGCGCTGCTCCGCATTGCAAGAAGTCTTTCTGCCGCTGAGTTGACGCTTGAACCCGGCCCTGACCCTTGAAAGGAATCACCTTGACACAGCTAGGCTTCATGGCGAGGATCCGAAGTCGAGTTTGATCTCCTTTTTCCGACGCTTATCTCGGTTTTGTCCGACGACAAAGCGGCAGAAAGGGAAATCCAACCCGACGGGTGAATGGATGGGCTGTGAGCCCAAGTGCTCGTTGCCAGCTCAGGCGCTTTGGTCCGTTGAATTGGCTGGATTGATGGCCCTAGAACTGGAGTGTCGCCTTACCTAATCGTAGGACTCCTTTCCCTCCCGGCAACCACTCAACACCTCGTCACAGATATCATGCAAAATGAAAGTCTCTCGGTATTCAACTTGGCCAGCACCTAGGCGTCCTGACAAAAAGATTCATTCGATAAAACCTGGAGATGGAGATCGGCGGCTAGATGTACGGTCTTCCTGCAGATGAGCGTTTGATATGCGACTCGGGATTTGCTCGGGATGCGTGTAGATACGGATGGGGCATCAAGATATCCAAAGAAGCAGATATACCCCGGGTTTCAAACCTTAAACCCTCCTCCGCAGATTTACGGGTATAGGGCTCGGCGCGAAAGCTGTCTCCACCTTCCCGGTCATTACCCGCTGTCTCCATTCTTCTCGGGTCTCTCCTGGACGTAGGGCTACTTCCACCTTCCAATCGCGGAGAAGCAGTGATAGGAAGCATATTGCTTCGTACAGAGCAAACTTGCGTCCGAGGCACGATCTGGGGCCATGGCCAAAGCCGAAATGGTCGTTTTCGAGATTCTTGTTCGCCCATCGAGATGGCTTAAACGCTTTGGGATCGGGAAAGTTTCGAGGGTTATAATCTAGTGATAGATAATGGCATCAGAGATGATCGATGACAGGGAAAGATGTATGCCACCTACTGATACCGATGACATCAACATGAACGTGGGCGCCTTTCTTGAGGACCATCTCTCGATCTTCGATCCCTGGTTTGTTACTCCTTACCTTCAAGACGATGTCTTCCGTAGCTTCCCTGGCCAGCTGGGCGGCTGCGGCTGTGAAACATGGAAAAGTGAGCGCAATATTCCACACCGCTGAAGAGCACCCTCAGGCTTACGGAACAGCCTTAGTCCTTCCAAAAAGCAGTTCAAGACCTTGTCGAGCGATCCAAAGTCTTCCAGAGTCTGCCGTAAGACATTAAATTTACTTGGCTGTGCCACAAAAAAAGAGCAGGGGGTAGACTCACAGGCTCGCGGCCATCCGCCAAGACAGCTTGGATCTGCTGGTATGCGATCTCTTGTTCTTCCTGATAAACCCCTAAAAGGCCCACGGTAGCTGCAAGACTGTGCGCAGTAGTTTCTATTGTGCATGGGTGAGCAATTGATGTATTTGAAACAAATCGAGCATGTGTCATACCGTGCCCAGCAAACAACATCAAAAAAGTGTTGCCGATCACTTCTCGCTCGTCCAAGGCAAGTTTCCCTCCCTGCTGGCTCGCCTGCACGATTCGGCTAAAAACGTCGTTCTGCGACCCGTTCCTCCCTGCCTCAACCCATGTTTGGTGGTTCGTTTCAGTGTTTCTTAAGGTAACCTGAGTACGCATAAAGGAATCCAGGGTCGAATAGGCTTGCTCGATCCTCGAGATACTACGCATGGATAGGGTCAGAAGGGTCGCCGCATTGGTGACGGATATAGAAGAAGACACACCCACCTCTTAAAAGGAAGATAATAAACCCATTGAGGATAAAGAGCACGCAGCGGGAATGTGAGCGCCGCCACTCCTATGGCTTCATGCGTTGACATCGTGGCACCCGTGTCGGTCGCAGACTCATCCCACGAAAACGGAAGGCCAAAGGCACACGTTGAGATGATGGAGTAGGCAAACTTGAAAGCCAAATTTCCTGTGAGCTCCAACAGCTGTGGAGGTGGTATGAAAGAGGGACCTTATGGGTTATATGGTTGATTACTGGGACCCCTACAAAATCTTGCGTCTCCCATCCTTCGGTTTTCGACATGTCATTGTACGTTCTAATACTCTCCACCCACACCAGCTCGTGTCTAGAGTTTGGAGATAGTGAGTACCGATCTATAGGACAAGTGATGGCGCGTCACGTTTTTTGCGAGAAAGCCGGAGCAACAATTCTTCTGTGCCTCTTCCATATATCGGTCTGGGATGTAACTACGTTCTCTCCGAAGATTCTTCAAGAAAAGCGTTAGTATTTGGGTGAGCGTGGTTCCGCAGTACACCCACGAGTTAACAACGTTGAAAGGCTTATCAATCGGAGCGGTGTGCCCAGTGATCTGACGCGCAGTATCCCAGGAAGAGATGAATATAGCTGGAGGGCCATGGACGAAGGGGACTAGGGAAATAACGTCATATGTATCATACACTGGTAGCAGTGGAGAGTTAGATGGTATAGTTAGTTTGAAGGATCAAGGTGAGCTTACGAGAGTCTTTGAGCTGCCACAAGAAATCTGTGCCAGGATTGAAGAAGATGGGATGCATAGACCTGTTGAAGAGTGCGCCAAAAGGAGACCGTGCTGAAAGTGCGCATCGAAATCCAGGTATTCCGTCTACAGCCTTGACGAAATATGTCAGCTGCGAAAGTTTGGTCACTGGTGGCTAGTAGATGCCCCCGATATGGATAGGCCCACACCTTCAGCCCACGGAGAATCTTCACGACACGAGAGACCACAAATGCGAGAAGGAGAAAGGCTACGGCGTCAGCATTGACAGATGGCATGGTCATTATCGGGGGGTGCTGGAGGCCTCGGCGTCGGATGGGGTGAGGCAAGCAAATCCATTTTATGTTGCGGGCATACCTCCACTACTTGCCGTTCGCTCGAGCCGAGAATAATCTTTCTTGAGTAAGAGGAAATCAACGTTACGGCTTAAGGCGCCAGAACCAATTGACCAATTGATATGGCATAGACTAGGTACGATAATATCCTGCCGGCGTCTGAAGGTCCGACTGATCGAGGCGCCCTAACCAAGTCGAGCGTACGGTTACACATCCATGATAGTCTAGTTTGGGTTACATCGTAAGCAGCACTTGCAAGCACGTAGTTTCAAGTAATACTATGTATAGCTTTGCGTGAATTGAACGGTAAAATTCTGGGCGTGAAGGGTCTGAGTTAAGATTCTTAAAAGTCAGAGCTCGATCAATACTGCGTATGGAAGTCAATGCCTTCTTCGACTCAACGCTACATCAGCGATATTATATAACATACCGCTGCCTCTCGGCATCTTGGGCTCTTAGGAGGTAGCCCCTTCAAGCTAGAGCCAAAGCGGCACGCTATACATAGACTTTCACTTTCGAAGGCTCTTACTGAATTCTTATAAAAAGCCTCAGGTCCTGGATCTTTGTCCACGAATATTTCGTGATGACGAACATGTTAGATACAGGAAAGAATAGCGCCGTTATTGACTACAGTGGGGAAATGGAGGCTAATAATCGCCGTAAATGGTCGTAACTCTGTGCATCGGAATTAATGGGCACCACGGTTGGTCTAAGACTCTAAATAGGTACTTGACTCAACAAACGTGACAGTCCTGACGGCGGTGCGTTGACAATGTCCACCGGTATAACTTCATGATTGAAGTTCGCCGGTGGTGGAAGCTTAAAAAGGTTGTATTCGTTCACCCATTGCACGAAGTACTGCACGGCAAGCTGCTGAACTTTGGCGACAGAAGGATCGATGGTGTTTTTCATGCTTAGATCGGTGCAATGATAGCCGTCCGAGACGGCAATCGGATTGCTGGGTGTGGAGGGGCGGTTGATGAAATCGGAGGAGACGGTTGCTTCGCGCCACGGGTCCCCTGAAGTCAGAGGGGTCAAGGAAACCGGATATCAAGCTTGGTGCGTAGAGTAAGGTGTCAGGGCTCTCACGTTTCCCATTAGCGAAGAAAATTCGGGGGATAGTAGTATTCCAGCCTCCGTATTTGGCATTCATCTCCTCCGTCTTCGGGTTGGCGGAGGTTTCAGTAGGGAACGTCTTGGGGAAATAATTACCGCACTCGCGCTAGGGCAATTTCAACAAGTTAGCATCACTCTAAAAAATATAGCCATGCACTGACATTGCCACGGGCCGGCGTAACTAAGCGCGATACTATAGTTGGCCAATGAGATGGTGCGCCATCCTGCCAATAGCCTGGCAAGAGGGTAAGCTGGAGGTAGTGGCCCGTTATAACTGCTAAACGATGACCTACCAACATAATTGCAACTGCGGCAACATGGAAGAGCATCAGCAACACCCACGGCTTGAATCAAGGATGACCTTCACTAACCAGAGCCACATCCAAGACCTACTCCATTGATTTATTGAGACGTTCAAATACTTTCTGCGAGAGTTGATACAATTTCTGTGGGGAGAAGACTATTACAACCATGATCTCTCATTGGTTTGCGCTTAACCATACCCAATATTGCCATTTTTACCGCATTCTGCAAGATCGATTCAAACAAAGGCGAGAAAAGAGTGGCGGCTTTGCTTACCACGAGCAAGGTTGTTTTTTACGTAGCCACCATAAGCCTTGAGGGCATGCTTGAGGCCCCATCCGTTTGCTGATGCTGCGACGCCATCTTTAATTTCTAAGGTATCGCAGAATATAGCAATAGTGTTGTTCGGTGCCGATCTAGGCGAGAGATTCTGCCAACTTTGCAGAGGGGCTAACACTAGATGTGGAGCCATATGATACGCTTTTGGCAAAAAAAAATTAGCAAGTCGGATAAGGACGTACGGGTAGAGGGTATATCGTCTAGATGAGTGACATCGGACACGCCAAATTGCGCCTTAAAGGCGTCGATTTCGCGCTGAGATCCAAGAACGAGCGTGCGATCCATGTATTTGATGACTCGCTCTATGTCAGCCGAGCAATTCTTAGGCATGTACTGTCTTTGGGACAAGTATAAAACGTTAGTCACTAATGGAGACATCAGAGGATGCAGACTCAGAAACCTAATAGGTTCAAAATAGCCCTATAAAGCGAATAAACAAATGAGTCACACGGTTGTACCAAAGGGCAACACACCCAGTAATAACTAATAGCTTGAACGACGCCTGATGAACTATAGCCCGCCCAAAAAACGCCAGGTCGACTGTGGTAATGCGGTTAAAGGTTTCTGAGGCTACAAAGCCAAAGAGATCCACTCACGCATTCATTGTCCAGCTTACAAGGGCGCCAGCGTAGCTACCCCCGATAAGTATCCACGGTGCCTTATCAGCCCCAACAGAATCACCTCCTGGCATAGGCAGGACTGCATTTGTGGCAAAGTACACTAGATCTGCAGTGTGACGACTCAAGATGAGCTGGTTCGCCCCCAATTCAGCGACCGGATGCGACATACCACTGATAGTCTGCTCCAGGGTATGCACCCGGAAGCTCTCTTCACTGAGGTCTGGATATGGGTTTGATTGGCCGAAGAAACGATGCTCGATCATGACGGCCGCGGCGTTGTTTGCTTGTGCAATGACCCCGTTGATGGATCCGTTGGTGACCGAGCCATGGTGGCCCTCTAGTAATGATCAGCATACTGTGTTTTAGTACTTTCAACAAGGTGGCTCACCCAACGGACCCTCTCCCGGCGTCGATAGAATTATAGGCCCGCCTTCCTCGTAATACTCATATGAGAAGTAGTATCGTTGCTTGAACGTGCCCAGGTCGGGGTTGTCTGTCATAGTGTGCTCGAGCATGAGTTCCGCAAGCCCCAGCCAACATTGGGTTGTACTCACCGTGGTCAATGAGCTGATCGAAGGTATATATCGTATCATAGGCGGGAAGTACTACCCCGTCTTTCACTGGATGGTCCCTCGGCGCATCAATAGGAAGGTGGTAAGCGTGCGGTTCAATGTTTAGATGACGTCCATTCCATGAATCGCCGGCGATACAAGGGAGAAAGAGGAGTCCAATAAATGGCATAAATCGGTGAAACATCGCTGGCGTAACAGAAGAGGGGAGAGAACCAAACGCAGGAGGATTTTAAGAGTATCTCCAAATGCGAACCATGCGTCTTAAGCGTGTCAAATCGTCCACCGGAGGGCTAAAGCCTGCCCTGCAATGTAACCCACAGCGGTGCCACCCCTCCCTGCAATTGTAGTTGTACCCTTTTTTGGGCGGTACGACGCTAGCTGGGCTATACACCGGCGATCGAGCAGTGGCCGATATGTGCATGTGCACCGGAAGGTGCAGAAGCAAAGACGTACCAAACGATGCCGCCGACGCCAAGATACCGGCTATGCCAAAGCGCAAAGTACAAGAACTAGCGAGCTTGACCTTTGAGTAGCATTTTATGAAGACAACAGCCTTGTATGGACCAGCGATTTCGGAGCTGTTGAATTTGATGAGTTTTTATAGCGATTTGAGATAGGATCGCTCTCATACGGTTAAGTATCCTGGAGAAGCTGTTGCGCTTTTGCGCTTGGGGGTGGATCGACCATGTGGTATAATAGCGGTCACCGCAGGTAACCCCGCCAATCCCGTTAATTCCCAATCGCAACAGGGTCGCGAGTCCTACGGGTTGAGACCGAACCTCGGGAATGAGTCACACCACGACAGAACGACGGAAAGGCGTGGAAATGGAGAGGGGCGTCGCCGACAAGCCCAGCGTAGCATTTGCCACTTGCTGCATCACAGGAGTTAGTATGGCGGTTACGTTAACGACAGCACATAACCAGGCTCTTTTGACCCTTCGGCATTATATGCCACAAGCAATGATGGCAGGAGGAACCCGTGGCAACTTGAGCGCACTGCACGGCAGCCTATAGATCAAGCACAGCTTGAAGACTGGGGTTCTCACGCTCAGATCGGTTGCTCCGTTATAGGTGTGGTCGCGTCTTGCTGAGGCAGACCGTACGATGGAATGGAGCCTTTTGAGCACAAAGGATCTCACCCGTCGTCTTGTCTGCCTTAGCCAGGAGACTTGATGCAGATGGGTGGGGTCTTCTCCAAAGGGCAATTACGTCAGTACTTTTTGCGTAGAGGATTCAGATCACCAACTCAACGCCATGGAAATTCCAAGATTCCACAGCGCTATGCACGTAACGTCGGTTTCTAGGAATCTACCAATGATTGCCCCAAAAAGTATAACGTTACTAGATAGCTGCAGGAAATCTACAGTCAAATGTCCTAGCTTACTCGAAGTATTACTCTCGTAGTAGTATTATAAGGTGAGTCAGACGAGTGTCGTTTTGTAAAAGATAGTATCCCCATCACAGGACCAGCCTGCAATGTGGCCCCCAAAGAGCTCCAGTACTGGAACCAGCTCCTAGAAACGAAAGAACCTAGGCCCCTTTCCAGCTCTGTGTCCAGCTATTGAAATATCAACAAAACATCAGCAGACGAATAATGGCGCCAAGTTTCATATGATTTGAAGCTCACTACGTGATTGTCCAAGCGTTTGGAAACAGTGCCTTGCAGCGACCCGCGGAAAATGTACTTGCCGTGGCATGGCAGGTGCACTAGAAAGAGAGCCGGCAGCTATTAGCCAACACGACTATCGCCGTCAAAACCACTCGATCACACCTTCGTCGCCATATCGGCGGCCTTCCAGTCGAATGGGTATATCCTCCCCTGATCTAGTAGTTCCACATGTGGCCGCGAAGCGTTCGCAGGTAAGGCGTCGTCCTCGGCTGACCACTGTAACCAAGCTTGTCTAAGCGCCAAAGGCCCCGTCACGGCTTCTGGGCCAGCGTCGGGAACGTCCTTCTGGAGCTGTCCAAGAAGTTGCAATGGGCGAATGAAGAAGGGGTGACCGGGGCCTGAGGCGAAAAAGAAAGCGTTCGGTGTAGAGTGCGGGAAAGAAAGAGGGCCCATTTGGCCGATCGCAGCAAATGGTGTGCTTGAGTTGGGGAATGAGAGGCAGTTCTCGATGGGCTTCAGAGGCTCGAGGCTGTTACGTAAGGTCAAGGTAAGTAGATCGTTTGGTTAGCTCATTTACTTGGATGAAGGAGTTCAGCAGGCTTACTCAAGGTCCGCGTAAACCCCGCCGAATGCGTACATGTAGAAATTGCGAACCTGAAAACTGGTGGTTAGAGACTTCGCAGCAGCATGAGAGCAGTATTTTACCATGTCGACTCTAAAGATGTTTTTAGGGAGACTCTGATAAGTATCCAGCCACTCTGGAAACCTCGTCTTGACAAGCTCAAGGTTGTCTTCATCGGTCCAAAGCACATACTCCCATTCTTCCCCGTTCATAACCCTCCAATTGTTCGACCACGCCTTGAATCGGTCGGGCAGGTTTTGGTCCTTCCAAGACTGGTGGATAATGCGAGCAGGACCATATGGTGATGGGGCGCGAGCCATGAGCTCGGCAGGCGAAATCTGGCGAGCCGGGCGCGTGTGAATTAAGGGCCGACTGGAGTTCGTCTCTTCAAGGGGAACATTTGCGAGCGACTGTCGTAAGGAACAACCAAACGCGAGTGTGTCGAAAGGAAATATCTCTAGGTAGAACCAGACGGGCAAAACTAGGAGAGCAATAGTGAAGAGAGCCCATGCGAACAGGCGCCATGGGGAGCGCAACCGTGTGCGGTATTGTTCTTCATGGAAATTCACGAGGGGGAGGTAGCCTCGTTTGGAAGAGGGGAAGAACGACCGTGTGCGTTGGGCAAAACGAGCCAGCATGATAAGTTGAGGTGAGTTCGAGGGGGGCGCAACGGCCCACCTTGTCCTCCTTCCATTTTATGGTTAGCACAGGAAGCTTGCGTGCCCCGCGGTTTGGTCCCGCATCCGTCGACTGCATGCGACATGATCTACATGCGCACAAGGGGCCGTCAGATCCTTGAATTCGGCGCAGCCATGGCCGCCATGATTTCCGCCATCACCGCCATGGAGACATCTTTTTTGGGTATACTGGCTCTTTAGTGCTTGGTGCTACACCGCATCGTTGTGGAGTTGTGAGTTCTTCATTTGGGGTTTTCTTACATAATGGTATGGCATCCTTTTCGTTGCAAGCCAATTGCAAAACTGCAGCATCCACAACTAGTACTGCAATCAGTGTCCAATTTCATTCTGACGGCCCCTTGCATGCATGCACATCCAGATCCCTCAATCAAAGATACTTTTGCGGGTCAATGTCGTTCGGTTCTTGCGTGAGCTCAAGCGACGAAGTCTCTTTCACAACACTCATCAACACCACCATATGGCTTGCACGCCCTGGGCAACGGACGGAGCCACGGCCACGGCCTCGTGGACCGGGACACTATTATCGTAAAATTTCCATTTGAATGGGGGTGGTTATGCATAGCACTGCGGCCTGGTGTTTTCGGTGGGACCCGCAGCCATGTATGAACGCAGCCTTTGGTGCAAAGGGTGCAACACCGGTTCCAAGGTGGGTTCTGCGCAGTTCATCCACTACGAGCCTGGAATCCGTTGATATATCCCATCGGATCGTATGATAAACATAGTTTCTGTAATTGAAAATCAATGCATTTCTGAGATTTGAGCGGGGATTGCATTGCCTCTCCGGAAACATTGAACCTGTCCGAATCAGTGCTTTTTTGCCAGCTGTTTGCCAGCGTTTTGAAGATTGAAAACGCAATGTCAGCTCATGTATTCTTGCCTATTGAAAGTGAGCTTCTATTTTTAACTCAAGCACTCGGATTGCCTGATCGCGCGCTTTGATTTAATTAGCCAATAATGAGATCTACATATTGATGCTAATTATATACATATAATAATACAGGAACTTCAAAAGATTACACCTAACCCTAAATCACTTAAGTGCTGCGAGCGTGGTGATGGGGGGGGGGGGCAGGAATGGGTGGGCGCGAGAGGGGCTGTCCAAGGCGTGGTAAAAACGTATAGTTAGCCGTGTGGTCTTGGTATTTGAGGGCTATTACCTTATTACATTTCGTCGCCTGAGGGGTTTGAGAGGCATTAGCGATCGCGAGGGCGAGGGCGCAAGCGAGGTGGGGGAGAGGATGGTGGTGGTGGGACGTGCGAGGGTGACGCAAGTGGCTACTGCGCACGCGGTGTTATATTGCTTTGATTGGGGTCCCAGCCAGGCTGTGCTGGAGACCGCTCCTGCCCGATGCTCGATTTGGGCTTACAAGGAGGGCGCGTGATCTCGAAATCATGGTTTTGGCTTGAAGTGCGGTTTGCCTTTTCGCGCGAGCTTGCCTCGCTAAGTCAGAAAAATACAATGCCTTTTTGCTGGTTCAAAACTAATGCAATTGAGGCGCTGGAGTATCAATACCCGGTGTTTGTAGTTAAATGCATTCGATTCACACGTTGAAGGTTTCAATATGCTTGTGACGTTGAACGGGACGTTACCACTTTAACGTCACATCAGCTGAAACATGAAAAATAATGCTAAATCCTCTAAACATCATACGACGCCGGGTCCGCAGTGATCACCCCAGTGCAAAGCTCATCAATCCGCGCAGTTCGCTGCCGAGCTTCTAGAGTCTGACTAGAGGGGAAGTTGTGTATATGTAGAGTCGCTGGTGTAGATGTATACCCGATCAACGACAAGAGACCCTCTCGCGACGCGGACGCCGCCACCACCACCACCACCTCAAGCTCGAGTTTGGCGCTACAGTTTTAGCATGGGGATCTGCAAACACTCTCTTCCACAAACCCCTCTTTCCACAAGGACGATAGCTGAGAAAAGAGTGGTCTGCGGAAGAGGAAATATTCTAACTGAGCTGATGCTAAAAGAAGAACAATATCAAGCTCGCCTCATGGATATCTTAATAGAGGAAAAAAGGTTCTATGTGGCTCCAGCGCTTGCACCCTGCACTCATACTTTTTCGGTCACGGTCCATCAGCGGCGACCGTCGTCGCTGCCAAGCCAAGTCTATTAGTAGAATACTATTATGCTGAACATTTAATATTCAATAGCATATCCGTTTCTTCCAGTATAGCACGAACATGCAATTACAACGGGACTGGCGGTGCCAACGGTATAGAAGGCTGTGCCCCTGGTGTCGGCCTTGGTTCTGGTCATACTGAATCCCCACTAAGTATCCAAGACCGCTTCACCAAAAAAAACCATCGCAGAAGAATTTCGGGCTGAAGAAGGCGATGGCTACGGCGACGCTCCCTGTGAATTGATCATCGGCGTGGGACAGACCTAAGCTCTGACGGTATTTCTGCTGCCTGGAGGCCGAAAGATACGGCCACATCTGCCGAATTAAGAGCCCCATTCCCCATGCCACTCAATTTCAGGTGAGTTGCACCGGAGCGCTTTGAAATTTAAACGGCAATAGCCCTGACCTACTTAATCTGACACCCACTTTGCACTTTTTTTTTTCCAGGCATCCTCCAATCTTTCCCCATTATTTTTGTCATCCTTGTGTTCAGTACGTAGTATTGCCAAACAACGAATGGCCTGTCGGCGTGCCCCTAAAGCACACGAGGCTGCCTCTCCATTGGCATGGCCCCTTTGACTTCCCTCCGTCAATCTTCTACGCCACGACGCTCGACTTGCCTTGTCCACCTCATCCTATCACAAGCCAGGATTTTCCGGCTCTTGATTCGCTCACCCGGCCAGGGGGGAGGGGGGGGGGTTGATTCTGCGCTCTTAGTTGATTCGTATACTGTCGCCCGCACACACAACTCCCACCACCACTACCACCGTCGGAATCGCCCCAGGTGTAAGCCGCAGACCTCATCCGCTCCGAAAACCGAGGCGCTGCACCACCTACAATGGTACTTAGAGACGACGATCCCCCCCAGTAATACTTGTACATGCACAAACCACGTCTTGGCGCTCCTCGCGGAACAGCTTGCTGGCGATATACAAGATCAAGAAGTCATCCATCCATAGTGCCATTCACCCATCGTATATGTCCTGACTTAGCCGCCTCGAAGATCCCAGGTCTGTACGTCGAAGCGTGGCACTCACTATGACATTAAAGTGCCCCCTTAGCCTCCTATGATACACCCCTTATTCTATAACGCGTGTAAGGCGCGATCCGGCGCAGAGTATTACTGGCCGGGATGGATTGACAAAACTGTTTGAATACATGTAATCTGGGAGAAGAGGCACAAGGGGCGAGACTAGTGTAAAAGATCGAGGACAAAAAGAGAAAGAGGGGAAACAAGGAGAGAAGTGCAAGCAGAGAGGTAGGCAGATGCGGTAAGAGCAGGGATCTCTGGGAGTTATTACTAGTCTAATTCATCCCATGCGCCAGGAAACTGGGAACCCGATGGGCCTCTGCGCGAGCCGCGATGGGGGCCTTGAGACGAGCGTGCGTTATCCCGTGGGTTGAATGGGGCTCCAGCAGCAGCATAGTCCGCAGCGGTAGGAGTAGCGTGTGGTTCAGGCTGGGGGACAAGGGCATGCCGGCAGACAGGGCAGGTCCCGTTTGTCCTGATCCATGGTAGAATGCACTCGTCGTGGTATGGGTGTGTGCATGGTAAGGTGATGACCTCTTGCGATACTTCAAAATTGTCCGTGCATACTGCGCACTGTTTATTAACAAGCTCACCTATCGAGACGCCAAAAGGTGTCGTAAGCAATGATGAGCGTGTACATGCGACTGAGAGATCGACTTACTACCGGTGGCGACTTTGGCGCGTGGCAGCGCATTAATCGTCTCTTCGGGTGCTGGAACAGGTCGATGGCTGTTACTGTCCATTAACTGCGTTATGATTTGGTCCAATGCTACATCAACGATGCGTTATTAGTTAGATGATACGCATGGCATGCGATCATTACATTACCTTCGTTATTAAACACATAATCTCCAAATTGACCGCCCATAGCGCCGTGTGCTCCTGGGGTAGCGAGGACGAATCCGGGGGTTCCAAAGACAGACATCAAGTGGTGGTGAAGCATCGCTTGGAATTGGCGCTGATGATTGTCATTGGGGCCGGTCCCACCTGGCATATTCGGATTATGCGCCGAGCCCAAAGGCGTACGGTCTCGATCCTGCGAGGCACTTCTTCTAAGATGGCGGGGGCGTGTGAGGTGCAACCCCAAGATAGGGGACAATGCACTCACGATGAAGGAAGAAGGCCATCTACAGTATCAAGCTCGTCTGGGCCGAAAGGATCTCCATTCGAGAATGCAAATCTAAATGTCCTGGACCTCCCTGGGCCTTGAGAAGGTGACTCGGGGCGAGTGCGAGCCGTACGGGTGGTGCCACCAGGCTCGGCTGTGCCCTGGCGCCGTCCAGGTCCGAGCTCGCTGAGGAGGAGACCGAGCATTTGCATGGGATCGTTAAGAGTGTGAACATGTGCATGGTTGTGACCATGTTCATGGTCATGGTCGTGTGGGGGGTCGGCCTGGAAATTGCGAGGATCGCTCCCCGGATTGTCCATCTAAGTAGTCGACAGGGGATGCGGTTAGTCGCGCAAAGGTCGTGAAAGCCAGAAAGACATGCCTCTTCAACGAACGTGCTGTTGCAATTAGGACAGTGAGGATCTGGGACCTATTATGAACACAGAAGATGTTCAGCGACTCTGGGCGGAGCGAGTAGGTGGCTCAGTGACGCTGACCATGAGGGGCCGCATTTCGGTGTGGCACTGTCGAGCACTATGTTCAGCGACGACGTCGAGCGCAAGAGCTGCGATGCAGAGAATACTTACTTCCCAGCAGAACCAAGGGTGAGACGGCGGGATGGGAGGCATGGTGGAGGCGAGTGATGGTTGTACAGACGATAGTGTAATTGGAGCCCAAACAACGCTCGATATTAGCGCTATTGTTGACTCGTGTTGTCCCTCGTTTGAACAGTCTCAATAATTACCAGTTGGATTTCGAAGAGAAAGAAAGTCTCTGGCTGCCCATATAAAAGTACAAGGTAACGGTGGGCATCTGCAAGTAAAGGAAAGAAGGAGGAGGCGCTGGATTCATTAGCTGGAGCGTACAGCGTTGTCGAGCAAAAGAGCCTGTTTTATCCGAGCGATTCGTGACTTGCTGTACGTAGCGTGTTTTCTGTTTCTCTCATTGGTGTACACCACGGGCGCGATGTCCTCATGGGGTGGTAACAACCCCACTTCTTTCTTGAAGCGGGCTGACCCTGGACTAGGTATCCTAAAGCGCCGTTTGTGATATGTAGGGAAGATTCTCGAAAGTTCTATAGTCGTTGAAATGTTCAACGGTAGGTACTCGTCCAGCAGTTCGGGAGTTGGGCGCCTGTCTCTAGGAGCCGATGCGGCACCATCGGTTCTAGTGGAATGGGCACGGCCAATGAACCCGCATGTCAAAGTAGGAAGCAGGCCACTGGACAATACCTTCGAAGTTCGCAGCAATTATTCCCCCAGTGTCAAGTGTTCGATGTGTTCAAGTCTTCTCATAGCTTTGGGATGGTATATTCTCGGGGCTCCGGAGCCCGTAGTGAATGACCAGTAAAGTACGATCCCATCCTAATAGAATTTAGGGAAAAAGGGCACGGCCCAAGAGCCAAGGCGGAAGTTGCTGCACGTACAATAGGGCATCTGCGACACAAAGAATATCTCGAGTAAGTGGCGTCAAATGTCCTAAACTTGAGTTCAAGCTCGGTTCAGCAAAACAAAACTGTGTAGACAGAAGCGTGTAAGGATCAATAAAACGCGCATATTGTAGCTGGAGGAGCTGAAGCTGATACCTGTTGTGTGTATGAGGGGGAGAGGTCGCCGGAAGGAATAAATGGATGGCCTGGCGCGAACCATGAAAGGCCGCGTTCCGCAAGGTAGAAAAAATTGAGGGCTTATCTCTCACCAAGGCCAGAAATGAAACAACGGGATGACTTTGAGAATCTGGTATTAGGTCATTAACGTCTCAATTAGTATCGACTGGCATCGACTCATTAAGACTGATGCCCCGCAATTCAGGCCTAAAGGTTAAATGAGGTACAACGATACAGTCGAGATTGGATAGCAAATCACCGCACGGCACATATATACAGGAGTAGCAAATTTTTATTTGCGAGCGAAAGTGATCTAGACGGAAGGTAAAGACAACCAGAGTTAGGGGTGTTTAATGCTTAGATAGTTTGATTCAAACCTTGATCTTTTGCTCTCCATCCAGTTTGTAATTGTGTAACGCATCTTTTGCCACGCCCGCACTTCCTTCGTCGGTGTACTCTACGAATGCAATGTCCTTTTTGGTCGGAATCATACGAACTTCCAACAGATTCGGGTATCTAACACGCAACGTCAGTCAAGGTTGAGGGAGATCAAAGGAGGAAGTAAACATACTGAGAGAAAAGCTCCATAAGCGCGGCCTGTGTGACATCTTGAGGAAGGTTTTGAAGGAAAAGAATCTTGTTTGGCGGCAAGTACTCGTCGGGCATTTTAACCGCAGGACGTTTGGGTGCAGGGGCCGGCGCTGCACCATCGGCTTTGAGAAAATGTAAAAAGATTAACCACACAGCATCTTTGAAGGAAGGGAATAGGGCTATACCTTCAGCGGCTGCACGTTTGGCCCGCGCTTTCTGCCGGTGCGGGTTGTTCCATCGTGCTTTCCCTATTCCATCAGAAAGCGTCAAATTCGATTTCTGCTGGCGCTAAGGGACACAAATCTAACGCTTTCGCTCCAATCGCTCCTTCTTGTAATCTTCAAAATGGCCTTCGTTGAGTTTTTGGACCACAGCATCTGAACGAGTTTTGGCAAACGAAATTTGCTTGCGGGTCGCAATAGGTCAGAAAGATGGAAAATAGTGAGAATGGTATGATATATTACCATAGGTTTGGAGTATAACGGGAAACCTTTAACCTCCTTCAGCGCCTTGCTCGCGATCTCGGATGACTCAAACGAGACAAAAGCCTGTCCGCGCATGCGCAAATTACGGTGTGCGACCACATCGAGGACGGTTCCGTAGTTCTTGAACAATCCACGAAGTGAAGCCTTGAGAGCTGCAGAAGAATCAGATATGAGAAACGTCACCCTGCTAGCACCATAATCGAGAACAAGTAGCAACCATCTATTTTGATCTTCTCGTTCAGATTTTGGATGTAGAGTGTTTCAGAGGCTTCCACAGGTGGTGCCGAAGGGGTAGCATCCACGCCTTCCATAGGTGCCGATGGTTCTGCACTCATGATGTCGATTTGCTGTAAATTCGACGGGGTGGGCGAGAAAGCGGTTTGACTGGCGTTGAGTGCGAACCAAGCCAACGACTCGCGAGAGCTTGCCGCACATCGGATTATGTAATGTCTCCGGGTGCTCTTCTCCTTGCACACAAGAGAGCTCAGCGCTCGGCCTTGAATTGGCTGTATATCATCAATTCACCCCTCGGAGGGTTCACCTTCTACATCAAACCCACCATGTCCTCTTACAATACCTTTGACTCTGCTCGCGCCCCTGCTCGAGGCTCTACGGAGGAGGACCCAAATCAGCCGCTTTTGTCCACCTCCAATGATGCGGCTCTTCACCAAGTTCAACCTAGCAGAACACCTCTGCCAAAGCGACAGTTATTTATCCTGTTCTTTATGAGACTCTCGGAGCATACTTCCTTCAATGTCGTCAGTTCTTGAGGCTCTGGCGTGGTAAACTGAGGAAACTAATAACTGGAGTGCTAGATATACCCCTTTGTGAATGAGATGGTGCAACGTGCTGGGAAGATAGGCGACCCAAAGGCCGTAGGATACTACTCTGGACTGCTCGAGAGCTTGTTTAACATTGCGCAATTCCTGACAGGTAGGAGGATAGCTCCTTCCGCTGATTACGATAAGAGGCTAAATACCCTGCAGTCTTTTGGTGGGGGTATATCTCCGATAGACTTGGCAGAAAGCCTGTCATATTGCTTGAACTTCTCGGTATTGCAATTTTCATGACTGCGTTCGGGTTTAGCACAAGCTTGCTGCAGATGATAATCTTTCGAACTATCGCTGGAGCGTTGAATGGAAACATTGCGTGAGGGCCTATAATCTGTGTGGCATTACAACTCGGCACACTGATAGTCTTGCCTTTTAGCGTAATAAAATGGTAGCTAAAGCATCGAGTTTGATCTTCTCTGTCAAAACTGAATATTTTGACTTAGTGTCATAGGCGAAATCACTGACGAAACAAACCAAAGCCGAGCCTTTGCGATCATTCCAATGGCTGCCTCCACTGGATTCACACTAGCGTATGTTTCTCTCCTCTTAGATAGACATGCTCTGCCTTCCCTTATCGCGACGCCCGAACCATCCGCAGCCCGTTCCTTGGGGGGGTCCTCAGTCGACCAGCCGATCGTTTCCCCAGTGTATTCGGAAACTGGCAAATATTCGTACGGCATCCCTACGCCTTGCCTTGCATCACGGCGACCACCATCACTCTGCTTGCGCTCATTGCTGGCGCTGTCTTTTTTAAAGAGGCAAGACTGCAGGTACCGCCCTCTTACCTTCTCCAGCTAACAACCTTCGTGCCATAGACTCTGGAAAATCCAAAGAGATGGAGATGGGTGCCGGATTCTGAGTCGAAGCCGCAAGCAGGCGCCACAATCTCCGTCCCCGCACCATCCACATCCACATCCACATCAGGCCCATTATTACTCGAGGTAGCTCCCACTGCTGCACCCATGTCAATTCGCAAGATTTCGCAAGACCCAGTCGTTCGCTCCGTCATGATCCCATATCTGTTTCTCGGACTCGCCAACGTTTCGTTCGAATCAATCTTTGTGCTCTGGATGTACACCCCTCTTCATTCGGGAGGTATGGGGTTTTTGGTACGTATAAAACTCCTCTGTCCGTTATATCGAGGTTCCGCTTCGTCCATTGCTCATTTGTCATGATAGCCTGCAACTATTGGAACGACGCTCTCTGTGTCAGGTCTGGCGTCTTTACTCGTCTCCGCGTGGATTTTCCCCACCCTGCAAAGGCGCTTTGGGACACTCCCGCTGTACCACATTGCCATGTCTGCATTCCCTATTATGGCCCTATGCTACCCAATCGTACAGAAGGCAGCAGAGATTGAGGGTCGCCGAGCCGCGGTGATTGGCCTATCTGTGATCACGGCTCTCAGGTGCATTGCCGGAGCTTCCTTTGCGCGAGTATACCTCTTGTTCCATACTCCCTACCATGAGAATGACCCACGATCGGCGATCTTTTGCTACTGTTTAGATGCAACATGATACTAGTCAATGCCTCGGCACCTGAACGAAGATCCCTTGGCTCTGTAAATGGTCTCGCGCAGATGGTCACCACCTCCATGCGCGCGGTTGGACCCGGTCTCGCCTCGTACGTTGCCAAGCTTCAGGCGTCATTATGTATCCTCTCTGTCTCGGTCTGACCTCGTCGTTTCATACCACAGCTCCATTTTTGCATTATCTCTTCAAAAGGGCTATCTAGGGGGTCAGTTAATTTGGGTATATTTGTTCGGTATTGGCCTTGCTGCGGCGGGGACTAGTTTTTGGGCTCAGGATGGTCGACAAGGCTCTAGGTGTACTTGAGGAGGGATTGCCAAGGAACCAATGCGAGCGCTTGGAGGTTTATCAAAGAGCCTTCTTGTCAGGACTTTTGGACGGGCTACGGACGCGTTTTTAGTGGCACAGTATCGTGGCCAGCTTTCTTATGATCACATCTAGATTTATTGAGTACGGGCGCGTTTGACTCATAGGCGCATATGGACAGAGTTACACATGGTCTGACGGTACATAACGCTTACGATGCCACCGCTTTTGGCGCATGAAGTCCCCAGTCCTTAGTAGTATGTGCTGTGAAAGAGACAAGAGTTGTCAGCTAAGTTCCTTCGCAATTGACAAGAGTCGTATTGCGTACATATCCCAGTGGTTTCCCTCATCCTATAGAGTGCCACGTTCAGTACATGATATCGGCTTCAAGGGTTTGAACAAGATACTCACGCAATAGATATTGCCAGAGGCAGCTTGCCACTGCGGATACCCATCCGAGCGGTTTGCGATCCTCGTGAAAGAGTTCGTGATGTAGTTGTTCAACGCAGTAGCCTTGGCGAGGTCGACCTTGTATCCATTGGCGTGGGAGTACGTTCCGGAGGCGTGTCCAGTCTCCGTTCCACCGGTGACCGTAATGGCGCAGCCGCACGCGTTCTTCAAAGTGATAACGCCGTTGACGGTGCCAGAAAGGATCCCGTCGTAGGAGGTGCAGGTCGGGTTGCTCTTCGCGGTGCAGCCACCCGAGGAGCTGGCGTAGATGCCAGCGGCCTGGAGCTGAGATTGCGCCTGCGCCTGGGTGAGCGGGCTCCCGGAGCGGGGAACGGCCGATGCGCTGATCAAGGGGGCAATGAGGAGGGCGGCGGCGGCGGCGATGATGGACTTTGGAAGGGCGAATGTGATGAGCACCATCCCATGTAAGCTCCAAGCCGCGCAACAAAGCTTACCTTCATAGCTAGGCTTTTGGGACTGCTTTTTGAGAGTGAACGATACGAGGAGCGATGCTAGAAGGCCACAGCAGCCAGCCTTTATATAGGTCAGAGCGCCCAGAAGATCGCTTCATGCCTCTAAGAGAATAGAGAGTGGGACCTCCTCTGCTGAGCCACGTTCGAGCGCCTGACATCGCCTTGTGTCGTCCGAGTCGAATTGTTTAAGCGTCGGACCATGATGTGATACGAAGAAACGTAAGTCGTGGCGCATCATGGTGGTAAGCGAAAGACACACAGAGGTAGTTGGACACCTTCATCCTGCGTGCACCAATGCTTGCGAAGGAGGCGGGGGTGGAGTGAGCACGTGTTTGCATCTGCTAACACCGCCCTTCTAATGACACCAAGCTGATAGGCGTAAATTCCGTTGACGTTCGTCTTGTGTATTGACTTCGTAAGCCAAGAAGAGCGAGCGGAGTGAACGCACTGGGCGTAAGCGATAAGAAACGTCGGCCTGAAGAAAGATATCCATATCCATCAAATTCTTGGCCATACTCTGTGTTCTATATCTGATGTCAAATAACGCAAGATTTTAGTGCTAAATGTGTTGAGCGTCGAAAGGTTGAGTAGTTGTCCCAGATTTAGCGATTTGAGTGGGCGGCGGGTCGCTGGATGGCTCAGAAAAGGAGGAAAGCCTATTTATAGAAAGGGCAAAGATAATGCGCAGCACCTCGAAATATGCTTTGTCGCAACGGAAACCACACGGAAGCCCTCTTTTGTCTCCGCCAGGAATATCAACCTGCAGAAACTGATGCTGTCCCCGTCGCATGGCCGGCTCCGAAGAAAAAGCGGAGAGAGGACTAGAAGGACAAGTATTCTGTGTGCGACTGGCAGCTGGCAGATGTGAAACATTAGCCAGCGAAGAGTCGAAGACTAGAAGTCCACACCTACGAGATCCCTCCGCGGGAGCATCAGTACCGAAGTAGATTTGGGGCCTTGGAATCGAAACCCTCCCTAGTATTCCGCTAAGCACAGCACCTTTTGGTAGCCCTGAAGAATTTTGAATTCAAGAAGCTTCAAGTTAGCAGATTAAGTCCCCGGCCCTCCAAATCCCTTGGCGTAGATAGGAAAGGGTGCCCTCAAATATAATGGCATCGTAGGGTATCGTGCACGCAATACAGTCCAAGCAGGGTATGCATGTCCTGGGTTTGAATGCAATCGTATATCCTAGGCACCGATCGCTCTCAATATGTCTGCAATCCTGACGCCACGGGTGTTGAGCGGGAATCTGGTTATTATTCAACCACAGACGGAGCCGCGCACTTAGCTGCTATCAAACTTGGACTTTAACGCAGACGGCGTCGGTATTGTGGGGGCTTCCGGAAGTCTTGTGGTATGCTTGTCTTGGACTAATGGCAGTGACGGCAGGTAGGAGCAAGAAGGTTAAGCGAGAAGACAAGCCAAATCGATGGAAACACATACACATTTATTTATCGAGCGATGTATCATGGGATCACTCCTCAGCTTCGCACTACAGCACCAACCCGCCACGTCCTCACTCAAGGCTGTCGGCGGCCCTAGGTTATTTTTCCAGGGCCACGGCATACGTCGACTCCTTGCGTTTGGATATTGTATCAGAGCGCCACACATTGCCACTAGACGAGAGGCTAGTTGCAAGATAAGTTGCTACGACGCATAAGTAATGATACTAGGAATACGATATTCTTCGCATTCTTTAGGGCAACAGTCCTAGTTCTGTGACCTTGGCGCGAGGTTCCGAGGGAAAAAGGGAGCACCAAAAAGCGACGACCAGAGTTGTAGAGAGAGCAGAAAGACCGAAATCCGCTCGCCGTGTATCGTGCAGTAGTAGATGCCTGAACATACGGTTTCTGTACCATTGTCAGACGATACATATGCAGAATTGCCAAGAACATTTGCGCGTTGGGGTTGGAACGTTAGAAGTATCAGTGGAACACAGGGACGTTGGTTTTAGCGACTACCCATGGTAGAGAGCTGAGCGCTGATGGTCGAAAGTGCTGTGTACCAATTCACATTATCTTCAGCGACTTTTCACCTTTGTCGACCATCGCTCTGCAACTCTCGATGTCCTGAGGCATATAGGCAAGTCCGAAAGGCCTAAATCGAAACCAGATATGTGTGAGTGAAATTCTGTGTAGCGAACTGCAAAAGTGATCGATATATCACCGACTAACAATATTGGCTTGCAATTTAGATGTCAGTACTCACCGTCTATGGCGAGATGACGATGAACGACACACGCGCCATTTGCAGCGCTCCACGATCCCCAGCCCACACTGCGGTAAGTATGAGCCTTGATCGTAGAAACCTACGTATACGTACTTGAGTCAGCGCCTCCTGCTCATAAGCACCTAAAGCCGGCATCGGTAAGTACTAAGTACCACGCTGGCGGTACCGGTCCTTGTCCACTTGTGCCGTGATTTGAAGTTGTAGTGCCAGTCACGACAAGGCGGCGCAGATATCCTTGGTGAAGACGCCGACCGCAAGACCGCAGCCAAGGTCGACACAGACATCGTCCTTGAAACGGGCTTGGCTTCGGCAGTGGCAGTGGGCCTTTATAGTTGAAACTCATCTTCGAGCTCCCCATGGCCGCTGCGGAGCATCAGTTCGGGTGACGTCAAGCCGCTCGTATAAGAGCACCGATTGCGCGACTAGTACGTTTGCCGCAGCGTTCTGCCCTCTCCCTCCCCTCCCGATACAAGTTTCGATCTTTCTCGACATGTCTGTTGCACGCTCCGTATCACTCAACCATGGTGCTGCGTCGCCCACGACCACGGCTGTGCCCATACATCGGCATCGGTCGCACAGCCCAACCTCGACTCGGACGCCGACGCAAATCCACCACCCGTCATCCCCCAGTTTCCTCCCGTCGGCCTCGCTGCTCCAGTCAGCCGCGGGGGGCACGCACTTTTCTACTCTAAACCAGGTCAGCTCGCACGGAGAGAGCTACGAAGCGCCGTATGGCAATCATCCTGTGGAATTGGACGAGAATCGCCAGCGGATACTCCAAGAAGTTCTCCAGGTGGATACACTTGGTTTGAATAAGGAAAATTACTGTGGCTGAGGGGCTCAAACGTCCACGTCCTAGCTCTTCGGCGGGAAGCCGACTCCCGAAATATTCAGACGATCTTGGAGACGTGATGCATCATTCGAAGTAAGCAGCGCATTTTCCAGCTATATACCAGAATGGCGCTGACCTTGGGGTGACCTGCCGTAGGACCCTTTGAGCAAATGCCATGGGTACGAACAATATGCCCCCCAGGTCAGTCAAGTTGAAAACAAACGTTTAGCGCACCCACTGAAACGTGGCTCGCAATATTCACGCAGTGGTTTGGGCTAGTGAGTCTAAAATTATTCAATCAGCGTCGATTGCTTTGCGCTGACAGACGTCATAACTCTCAGGCCAAAATATTCTCCGAATCAAAAACCCTTTCACACCGAGTTCTCTCGTCCACTCACCAGCCCAACCGCATCGTCTACTCCCAAAAACAAGAATACACAGTACGGTTTTTACGAGTGAAGAAGGTGCTGCCAAGCCATCTCCTTCGATTGCTGTTGTGATCTGACCTGGGGTTGTGGTGACGATCTTTATCAGGTTATGAATTCACTCGTCGTTATTGATTTAGACGAGGACGACAAGATTATTAAACTGGAAGATAAATGGAATGGCAACGACCATCCCACCCGCTGGGGTTCGCTGGTAAGCGGCAAAGCAGGACCTTTACGAGGACCCTCTTCCCCGAGCTGACCTATCGGCGTTCCCTAGTGGCTGCGCAGGCTCAATGCCAAAGTTGTGCCGTGGCTCGTCCGTGTCCCCAAAGTGGACGAGTGAGATCGCGATTCGTCCGACGTCACGATGAACTCAAGTTCCCCGCCTGATCCTCACACACGTCTCTCGCGTGCGAACGCCTCCCCATCACCTTTCATCCTACGCTCGCCTTCGACCACCGCTCTATCCTTTTTTTGTTCTTAAACCTAATGTTACACCCATGCAGCGAGGCGGACCGAGTGTCTTGTACAGGCTATCCCAGTCTCGTGCCATGCTCTTCTGTATTTTAAAGTAAACTGTTTTGAATGGATTTAACGCGTTATGGACTCGCCCAGGCCGCCACCTCCACCCCGCAAGTAGTGCGTAAGGAAATAATGTGTGATTGCGGGGTGCAAACGTTGGGCTCTGTGTCAGGCTGCAATCACGATATCAAATTTGTGAAATGAAGGAAGTCGGGATATGGGTGAGATGCGCAGCAGTGCGGAGAACTGGGCGTGCTGCGGAAGGGCCGATGGGTTCCAAAGTGCATAAACGGTAATGCGCATGGCATGTGCGCAGGAAGTCCGCTGTATGGGGGCGTGTTAAGGTGGTGCGTTGAGTACGATTCGAGGCATCAAACATCAGGAGACGAGCCATCGGAAAATGAAGCGCAAAGGTGCATCCTGAGACGGTGTGATCGCTGGGCCAAACGCCAGCTGGGAGGCGTGCGCTTGGCCCAAAGGAGACATGCGCCTTTCCGTTTGGACATGTTTTTGGACGGGCTTGGCCGCTTTTGAAACTGCGGCCGCTGGATTGGCGGCTCCCTAGCAGTGTTTCGCGGCTAGTTCGGTTGAAGAGGCATATCGTACTTTTCGTGCCTGGGGGTAAGGGTGACAGAATAGACGCTTCTTGCTCGAGAATTTCCACAGTTAACCGTGATAGGTGCAGGCGAGGGAGTGCGTTGCCGTACGACCGCAGGGTCTCTCTTTCCAGGTGGCAGGTGCACATTCGAGCACATCTGAGCTGGCAATGACAAGCTCCTGAGTCCTAATGTACATTTTTTTTGGCGCGAAAGCATCGGCGGCTCATCAGTATTTCTGCGGCGACAAAAACAGTGCGTGGGAGTTGGCGCGAGCGAGGTGTTGAGTCGGGCGGGAGTATCCCAATGGAGATGGCAGACCCCTGGGACCGCGGAAGCGAGCAGCACCGAATAAGACCGTCGTTTCCGATAATAACCGCGCGCGCAGCAGCGAGCCCACTCGCCTGGGCCGTGCGTCGCGGCTTTCTCGCTGTACGCAGACGCATCAGGAAAACGAGGATATCCAGGCCCATTAATGACGACGGTGGGTGTGATGAACACAGAGTCAAACTGCGCCAAAGTCGAAGGCTGGGGTCCTGCCGGCACGATCGAGCGGACGCAGCGAAGGGCTGCTGCGGAGAGGATCCATGGCCGTATTCATCCTTCCCTCCTCGCCGTCCTCTCCCTCCCACCACCACCATGCCCGATCTCCCCCAAGACATCCTCACCGACAAGCCTCACGCGCGCCGCACGCGCGACCGAACCGCCCCCTCATCTTCCGACATCGCCGAGCGGATGATCGCCTTCCAGCGCAAAAACGCCGGGTACGTCCAGCTTGAACTTGCCCCCCCTGCTTTGTTCACCCATATTTTTTGTCTAGGGTTTCCCGACGCGCAGAGCGCCCGCCGACATCCTCCACCGCCCCCACCACCACACAATCCCGGCCATCGCCATCACCGGCGCCCGCCTCACCCCGAAAACACCATCCGCATCCGCCGCGCGATTCCTCCCCCGATGACTTTGACCGCCGTGCTCTCAAAGCGCGCAACGCCTCTCCGGGCTTTGGCGCGAAGCTGCAGCCCAGGTTATACAATCCCGACGCCGACCCCGTAGTACCGCGCTTGCACGCACCACGGCACCGCGAGCTTGATCACATGTCCGAGGCGTCTTCAAGCGCGCACCAGCCGCAGCACCGGCGGGCTGCGCCCGGGCAGCAGCATAATCAACCCCGTCAGCTATTTGACCCGCGCAGAGACGACCCCGTCCGGTTTAATTCGAGCAATAATCGGCCCAAGGCACCTACGTCTACCACCACCGGTACGGGGGGATACGTATCTGCTTCTGCTACGTCCATGTCCGACGCACGCTCGATGGCCTCCTCGGCCTTTACACTCTCTTCTGTGACGACCACTTCGTCAATGTCGAACCCTCAGAGTCCTGCTCGCAAAGACGACGCTAGTGGCAACAACGCTTTTGTGACTCAGCTCAAGAAGCTGTACCGGGAGATATCTGCGCTCGAGAGCCGATTGCTGAGCGAGGGCGAGATACTGGAGAACGACGACGAGAGCGTGCGGCTTCAAGGCATAGAGAACGCCACTATGGATCGCTGGTCGAGGATCATTGCCGCACACAAGAGGTGCGTTTTTTCGAGCCCAGCCTGTCAAGGCCTTCGTCTAACCGCTGCGTAATTTTATCTAGTCTCGCCGAGGCAGATCACAACCTCCTATCGCTAGCCCTCAACCCGAAGGTGCCCGCATCTGTGCAGTCGATTCCTCATCGCTACAATATCCCGACGCGACTTTGGTCTCTTGCTTTTCACCGCCTCCTTTCATCATTGCGGCGCGCCTCCCTCAACTCCCCGCGCGCCCTCGAACACCTGACAGATTTCATCTACTACGCATACGGATTCTACACCGGACTGTACGAGGAGGTGAACCTGTCGGTCTTCAAGGGCATGTGGATCGAGGCCTTGGGTGATCTGGCAAGCTATCGGATGGCTGTCGCCGTGACCACCCCACAGTCCGCAGCATTTGCATCCGCTTCCAAAGACTCCGCGCCGCAGCTGCGCCTCCGCCCTGCGTCCCCATCTCGGCCACAAAAGCCGCTTACTGAGGCGCGTATTGACGAATCGCCGACGCCGTCCATTGGTGTCCACGCTGCGGCGGAGCTAGAAGATGATGAGCGAGCAACGTGGAAGCACACTGCTCAGGGCTGGTATTATGAAGGGCTGAAGGAGACGCCGGGCACAGGGCGGCTACACCACTATCTAGGTCAGCTGTCGAAGGACGAGAGGGGCGAGGAGCTGAGGACTATTTATCATTTTGTCAAGAGGTCGGTCTTCTCGGTCCTCTTCGTGTTGCAGAGCGGATACCTTATTATCTTTCCCCCGTAGTTTGATCGCCTCCCACCCATCCGACAATGCTCGCGAATCGATTTTGTCCTTCTTTGCGCCCTCAATGTACCAGAAGCTGTCTCAGCCTTCGGCGCCCGGAACTTCGCTTTTCCTTCTTCTCCACGGTATGATTTTCGGGCGCATCGATCTCGACTCATTCCAGGCAACACTTGCGCGTTTTACCGAACGACTCCAGCTTGACCACGGCGCCGTCGACGAGAGCGAGTGGATCATGATGGGCGTTGTCAACGTCGGCGCGATGTTGCAGTACGGCAAGGCCGACTCATTGCTACGGAAAGCCGGCGCGCTAGGTTCCCCCAGTCCTATGGCCGGTAAGGCTGCCAAGTCGGCGCACGGACGGGCGCCTGAGCGAGATAGCTCGCTAAGCGCGATGGATCAGGATGACGCCCATGCATCTCGCCACGGCGGGCCGATTGGTGACAGTATGCCAGTTGCAGAGCCCGAGTCGTACGAGGATGAAGATGAGAACGACGTCAACCAGCTTTCGAGGCCCATGCAGGCGCTAAGCACGGGCGTCGATTCTCCGACACAGACACAGGATGAGCTGGTGTTCCATCTCGCGCTGGAGCTTACGTTTGCCATGCTATCGCACGTGCTCCAGAACCCCATGCTGCCGCCCAAGAACACCGTCACAAAGCCCGCGCTGAACCCGTACTTGACGATCGTCCTGACGTTCTTGGGGACGTTGTTTAGGCATCCGCCGGCTCTCGCTCTCATCGAGAAGCACGTGCCTTGGACCGAGTTGGCTGCCTTCACCACGGAGCACCACGACAAGGGAAAGAGCAAGAGCAAACGCCCATCCACGCGCGATCAGTCGAGCAAGCTCATCAGCGACGGGCCTCTGCCCGAAGACTGGTGCATGCGCGGCATGGAGTGGGTCGGCCGGCGTGTGTACGAGCGCGGTTTCTGGAAGCTCCATGGAGGGGGTAATTCCGATCCACAGGGCGAGTCCTTGGCGCTGACGTCGTCCGCCGGCACCGAGCAGGTGGACGGGATCGTCGAAGACGATAGCGATGGCATGGATGTCGATCAGGTGCACGAGCCGACGGATGATAGCGCGAGGAGGTGGAAACGCCTGCGCTATTCGGCGGACTCGCTGGCTAAGTCGGTCCCGGGACTCGCGTCTGCTGGCGGGATGGCCCTTGTGATCGGCGGCGAGCTGCAGGAGAAAGTTGTGAGGTGGACCGCGGAGAGGCAGGCGAAGGAGGAGGCGGAGCGAAGGCGTCATGCGAGAACCAGCTGGGATGAGGAGGGCATGGATATGGAGGTGGATGAAATTGAAGATGAAGAGGATGTGGACGACATCCACGACTCGGAGGTGGTTCGTGCTCTCAAGGTGAGACATTTCACCCTCATACCTATCGAGACACGATACGATTACGTGGTTTCTTTCCTTAGGCCCGTCGACGCTACCTTCGGAGTTTGCTTACTCAGACTCGTACTCCCGATCGTGCTACACGTCACCGTCGTGTAGCGCGGCCTCGCCATCGCGCTCCGGAGCGACCGCCACTTCGCGTCGTGCCTGGATATACCGTCCTCGTCGTGGATACCAACATCCTTCTCTCCTCCCTGTCTATGGTCGTGAGCTTGGTGGAGAGCCGGCGGTGGACTGTCGTTGTCCCCCTTGCGGGTATGTCCCTCGTTATGTCCCATGTACCTTCAGTTACTAAATCTTTTTCTTACCTTCTCAAAGTCATTCATGAGCTCGACGGCCTCGCCTCCAACCCGCCACCCCTGGGCAAAGCTGCTGCAGACGCTCTTGCGTATCTTACCACAAACGTTCCCGCGCACTCCACTTCGCTCAAGGTGCAAACGTCCAAGGGCAATTACCTCATGACGCTTTCCGTTCGCCATGAGCAGATCGACTTCCGCGGAGACGCCGGTGTCATGGATCGCAACATGGACGATCTCATCCTTCGCTCCGCGGTGTGGCAAGCCGAGCACTTCATGGACCGATCCGCTCTGCTCAAAGGACGGTCCGACGACGAGGGACCATTGACCCCCCTTGCACCCACGCCGGGTACCGCAAAGGTCGTTTTGCTTAGCTTTGACCGGAATCGTGAGTCTCTGCTGTTCTTCTCGTGCCTCAGAGCGGCCCGCTGATGACCACTTCTCATGTAGTCCGCCTGAAGGCTCGCGCGCGCGATCTGGACGCTGCCGATGAAAAAGACATGGCCTCAATCCTTGCCGCTGGCACATAAGGGGCGGGGCGTCGTGCCCCAAATCGGCGGGCAGCGGCTGGCTAGAGCATGAACATCGCGTCACCTCCTTCACAATTGATTTGTGCCAGTGTCGTTACTCGCCTAGCCGCTGCCCTGCAAATTGCGCCCTGCGCACATCCGTTCTGCCAGCACTTCCCTCGTTTCCTGCACCTTTTATTCATAGACCCTTCTGCACTACGCGCCTGTTTTTCTGCGCAGGAAGGACGTCTCGTGTGGATACGCTGGAGATTGTCGCGACTGCGCCGCCATCTTATGAAACAATATTTTTCTTTGCGCCCACTTTCATCCTTCGGATTTTTTTTTCTTTTTGCTTCGTTCTTGGAGGAACCGTTTTTCTCTTTTTTGCTGCTTCCTTGCTTATCATTCTCATCTCATTTCTCTCGAGTGCGTCCGTCACTTGATTTCACACATGGCATTGACCTCTCTACACATCATCCTATTTGTCATTGTAAGTATATTTATACCTGCTGCGACAGTGTTACCCAATAAATATTCTTTCCCGCTTCGCTGGAAGTTCAGCTCGTGAACGAAGGTGGATACGCACACGTACACTGATGGCAAAAACAAAACAAGAAAACCCCATTGACTTTCACCCGATCGGCTGGACACGATCGGAGAAAAGTTTACCTTGCTCTAAAATATGTGGCTGTGGTAGTAATTATACTTACCTTGAATTCGAAGTTGGGCACTCGACGGGCGGCGGAAATGCATTCTCTGTGTTTTATACCCCTCCTTGCAGAAGCATCCGAGGTACGCGACAGCACATACCTCGCTCATCCGGGCAACCGCATTTATACAGCTGCGAGGCCGGCGTTGAACGTTAACATCGAACGGCCAGCAAAACTACTACCATTATGTCGCCGGCCTCCGTGCGCAAGGCTCAAATGAAAGCTCTACGACAAGGTTTGGGTGCTTTTTTCATAGTCGGAGCTCGCCAGCTTATCGCTTGCTCTACATAGTTGAATTCTACCTCAGCGACTCAAACCTGCAATTCGACGACCAGCTCTGGGAAGTATATATGCGGGATCCCGACCACTGGATTCCTCTTCGGCTCATCGCGGATTTCCCAAGAATGCTCGAGTATCCCTGCGTATGGGGCACCGGATGCGATTGGCTGGTCAAAGCGCTCGGGAGGAGCAACGGCTTCCTGGAGGTTGACGCCGCAGGAGAGAACGTCAGGAGGACCGGCGCGTTCAAATCCCTGCACTTTGACCGCACTGTCTACGCAAGCGACTTTGGACGTGTCATCCCTCAAGATTTCGAGTTTGCGATGGAGTCTTTCTTCGCGCAGTACGGGGAAACGAACGCTGTGAAGATGGAATATGATGACAGCAAAGCCTTTACGGTAAGCGGGTACCCCTCCTCTTCTACATACCGTGTACTGAGCTTTGCATCATAGGGCACTGTCTTCTGTGAATATAAGCTTCAAGAATCCGTGGACGCAATTCTCCAAGTAGACTCAGCGCCTTCCTGGAACGGGCTCAAACTATCAGTTATAACCAAGTTCGCCCACATCCTATTGAAGCCCGCCGTAATACTCTAATATCTTTTCTGAAATCAGAGCTACGTGGTGTGAAAACAAGATTAAAGAGCTCGGTCTCGATGGCGTAAGCGCTCGAATATTTCTCGAAACACGCAAACGAGAGGGTTCTAGACCTCTCCCCGAGAAAGCCCCTACGCCACGGCCAACTGGACGAGTCTTTTGGATGCGTTGCGGCGACGAACTTGACATCATGGTTAGCGCAGAGGGTACCATCAATCCGGATGACGTGAAATGGCCCAAGGGGTGCACGCTCGGATTCACGGGCGTTGGAAAAGGCCCCCTTGACTGGGTTGCTATAAGAGTACGTCGTTCGCACCGTTTTGAAGAGTAAACAAATAACCATTGCGCTCACTCGCCAGGCTCCGCTCAAAAACTACTTCCATCAACTACCGCTCGTTCAGATGGCAGACGCGGTTGGAGGCGTTCTCATCTTCCACCGTACGCTTACGAACGACGATATTGAGGAAGTCAAGGAACGGCTTCCTGCCATCAACGGTGGCATGCTTACATACACTCGCTTTTCTGGTGCGTTTGATTACCCCAAAAACCTGCAAAGTGGTGCGCTGAAGCTCTTTTGTCACCGCAGCGGAGGAGGAGGCGACGTTTCAGATTACCCGAGTTTCTAAGCTCGCCGATGAAGCATTCCTGGGACTTTACACTCGCGGAACCGGTCGCAACGGTCGAAGGTTTGATGAAGCTCGTGCTGGGCGTGGACCTGGATATAAGGTCTTGTGGGCGAAGACCGAAGAGGAGCAGAAGAGGAGCGCGCAGTGAAGGAAGTGGTACGCACGTGAAGGGACTCCGCCCGATGCGTATGCAGGAGTATTGGTACTTGGAGCGAGCGCAGTTGATATTACCTAATATTCCTGAAAACACGACAGAACAACCAGGGATTTACATATGGCACTGTCTGCTAGAAAAGGCCATGCATTTGTTCTTTTAGAATATACGAACATCACCCAAGCTTCGCCCGGCTTCAAATCCAGGTACGTATAAAAGCTGACCCTGCCTTTTTTCTTTCTTCCTTCTCCACCATCACTATCTCGGTATATGTGCTATTTCATTCATATATCGAAGTACCCGAGCATCCAACTACTTTGCGACCGGTATCTAGTCCAGACGGTACACAAGACAGTAGCAGCGGAACGCACGCCTGATCGCCCAGAGGCCATGGTCGATGGGCAAGCCCCTTTACACATCATTACCAACATGTAAGCACTCGCTGCCTCGTTCCACCACACTTGCCTAGCACATTTGTCCGGGCAGAGCATAAGGGTGCTTATGAGTGGCTCTGTCCTTCCAGGCTGCATATTTCCTACGCGCGCTCGACGCCAAGCGCCCTTGCGTGCCGACATGTGTGGACGTTGGAATTGAAACAAACGAGTTAGAGGCCCCTGGATATCGCGTCCAAAACTGGTGGAGCCCGGACACACGGCAACGTCATTGCACGCACCGTTATTGGCCACATACGGAGTACGGTCCAAGTTGTGGGAGCACCCCGAGTCTGGTAGTCTCGGTGGGGCGTCCCCGCCGATCTGGCTCAATATCATCGCAGGCGCGCTGCCGTACTTGACCCCCTGCTGGACGCAAGCGAGCACCGCGACAGCGCCGAAAGCCGGAATACCCATCGGGGAGTCCGCTTAAGGAGACACGCAGACGGGCAAGGAGGGGGCTGGTGCTAATACTGAGATCAACGACACGACGTTCGTGTCGTGAACCTTGCTATTAGTACTATATAGTCTCCTCTTCGCCCGTTACCGCCTCTAACTCTTCACATCGAACTCGTTATGCACACGATTTCATGCGACCCTCTCACTTTCCATGTCCCTACATATGATCCACTAGTCAGACCCGCTTGACCCATTCACACATGTGATCCGATCTCTTTCTGACACCGCGCTCCTTTGCCTGTACAGCTGGAGATGCGACGCGACACGTAGTTTCGATTGCAGTGAGAAGCTTGTGCGCACGGGCCCCGTTCAAGTTCAACCCAAATGCGACTACTCAGCCACATATTCAACCTTCCACAGCCGAACGTTGAGTATTACCTTTGCGCTTGACATGGTAAAGCCCTCCAACTTCCGAGGGATGATCCTCCTTCGCAGCGTCATATCTTAGGTCTCATACCCGACAATGCAGCGCCGGGGTCACCTACCGAGGTAGTACGGATATCGCTCGTCCATGCCCCCTGCAAATTCGACCTCGACATCCATCGACTCCGCCCTATACCAGCTAAAGGATGGCAGGTAGGCCCACCCCCCTCCTCTAGAGTAGGTCAAGTATAACTATTGCAGAATTCCCAGCTCAATCAAAGTGATGGTTCTTCTAGCGCTGATTAATTTTTGCTTGGATATATTCTGGTAAAATCGTTGTGCTCAGTTACATTCCGGGCCTCGACGCTGACGCTGACCGACATTCCTAGGGAAAATGTCTATATAACAAAGAGCAAGACCGGAAAGCTCCCAATTTAAACGCTCGATTCAACGCCAAGTGCTTCCGTGTCGGTGGGGAAACCCAGATCGCCCCAGCCAGTCCACTGAGGTGCGCAGACGCGGAAGACGCTGGTCTTACTGATGTTCTTGATTTCCTGCACTTCCTCGGGGGTCAAGTCAACGAGGTTGACGTTGGCTAGATGCATAGGAACCGTATTAGCCTTTGTTCATAGAGTCTGTGGGACATAGAAAACGCACATTTGATACGTGCCGGAGTCACGGATTTAGGAAGGACTATAACGGAAGACTGTAAGCGTTCCGCTCCTTCATAGATTGCACAAAGTGGCCTACCGGTTCTGTTGGGCTGAATAGCCTGGAAGGAGATGAGAATGGCGGCGGGTTCGACGTCGTACTTCTTCGCGACCTTCAGGATAGTTGGATCCGTGAGGAGCGGGCTCCTGTCGGAGCCAAGGGGCGAGTACGAGGTAACGACTATGCCAGCCTTAGCAGAGCGGTCAACAACCTCTTGCTGGGGAAGGGATCTGCAGCCAGGATTGGTCAGAGCTTGATTGCTATAGTGGAGCTATGGTCATGCATACGGGTGAAGCTCGATCTGGTTCACGGCGGGGACGACCTTGGCCACTTTCAAGAGCCTGTTGAGGTAGGGGACAGAGAAGTTGCTGACACCTGCGTCGACATGAAAGGCGGCATCAGCGGGGAACGATAACCTGAGCAGCCTCCAGATGGACTTACCGATTGCCCGGACTTTATCCCTGTTTTTCTCGTAGACTTCCTCCATCCTCTTCCAGGTGTCCAACCAGTCCAGACGCTTGTCGGGTGTCCCTTGGCTTGGGTCGATCATGGGGGCGGGCTGCATCGCAAAGATATTCCAGTGAGTCTTCGCTTCGGCGATATAGTATGACACAGATTCGCACCCAATGCATAAGCCCTGCCCCAAAGTAACAAATTAGCAAAATGTCAAAAATATGGACAAGAAAGCTGGATGAACATACAGAGGTCGATGTATGGAGTATCGAGCTGCTCGAGGGAATATTCTAGGGCCTCTTGAACTCTTTCGTGGTCGTTGTTGTTAAGTTTGGTGGTGAGGAAGAAGCTCTCTCTTGGGACGCCCGAGGCCTGCATAATATTGATTCATTTAAATCGCCAATTGCAACCGCAAACGACACGACGAACCTTGATGCCTTGGCCCACTGCTCTCTCGTTGCTGCGAATTGTTTAGAATGCTGGGCTGCTTATGCTTAGAAACTGAGAAGCTTACTCATAAGCAGTGGCGGTATCAATGTGCTTGTACCCGGCCTCCTTGAGCGCGTACTCGACGGCGGCCTCGACCTGACCTGGAGCAGATTTCCAGGTACCTGCGAATCGAAAATGCGTTGAGTTTAGAGGATGTAGTAGGCTAACTTTAAGAAAAAAATGCTAACCAAGGCCAACTACGGGCATTTCAGCACCGGTGTTAAGAGTGACAGTGGTGGACGTGGTGATAGGCATGCTGAATGAAGGCTGGAGCTGGAGAGGGATAGAAAGGTTTGAAGAGATACCTCTAATCGCTCGAACGCGTTGGCTTTTGATGCTTGCTGCCACCACTCTCGATCGGCATCACCTCGCAAAAACGCAAACCCCATTTAGGCATATGACCGATGTTGGGGACGGAATAGAAGTCAGGCGGACGAAGTCTCGCGGGAAATTACTATCATATTCATCGATCTACCTTGGCGTAACCAATGAGGACCCGCAAGCGAACGTAGCGGTCCCCAGGTATCTCAGGTGATCCGATGCGATAGTACCTCGATGTCGCACACATGCCAGGAGCGCCGCGGACATATGCATCGTGCGGGGCCATCATGGATTAACACCACTCATCGAGCGCACATAGTGTATAGCGGCCGTGACATTCAAAAGCTGTAGACACCATTTCCGCTCTATGATTATGAGGTGGTGAGTACAGCGGGTTGCCGAGTCACAACATCCATAAACACAAGTCGACTGGATGCCAAGGTACCCAGCACCGTGCATCAAACTCTCCAAGAGTGAGAGTCACTTACTCCTTCATTAACACAATCTGCGCATGGGTGGAATAAGGCAGCACAGTAGATCTCAGAGGAATCTTACGCCCTTCTTCTTATTCGACGTCTCTTCGTAGAGATCCCCAGGATCAGCCGGCCTTTTCGGGCGCTTGAGGACTAGTTTGACTATAGGCGTGGAAGTCGCAGGTGCCGGCTGAGGCTCGGAGATTGTCAAAGGGTGCGAGTGAGGGCGAGTGTCTGAGTCGATCGCGTCCATGTTCACGTCCTCTGTGGCAGGCAAATCTGAAGTACGCGGGAAGAGAGGAAGTTGAATCTTCGCTGCCTCCGAATTCCCTGAATCTTCGATAAAGATGGGATTCTATGGAAACTAATTTAGATGGATCCCCGATATTTCCGTATTTGGGATGCGCTTACAGCGATGGCCCATCTTACGCCTTCATCTGCGCCCACGTCCTTGACTGCTTGCGTGACCTCTCTTCCGATCGCCTTTTTGCGGTTGATCATGACCTCTTCTGCCGTGGATCGAATTGCTAGTGTTTTAACGGTAATCGGGCGCTTCTGACCGATCCGGTGGGCTCGCTGCGTCGTGCTGTGAGAAAATATCATCGCTTAGCCAGGATAAGATATATACCTTGATGGCCTGTGACTCGACATCGGCCTGCCAAACCGGCTCGCAGAAAATGATTCTCGAGGCAGTAACAAGATTACTAAAACAAGGCCAGATTGAGAAGAAACGACCCATGGGAAACATAAACCTTTCACTCACAGCCCTCTTGCGCCATGCTTCAGCTCCATCAGCAAGGCGCGGTATTTATCCGAAGTCTCGAACGTGACGACCACTTGTTCCCGCTTTTTGATGTGAGATGGGAACTGGATAAACGGAACTTGAACCAATTCAAGCGCTTCTGCTAAGTATGCCAGCGACAGCGGTGAGGCCGAGAAGATCAGGAATTTTTCGTCGGTAGAATAGCGCAACACCTAATTCCCAGTGTTACCCGGAATCCTTCAAGAAAAGAGGATAAGAATGTAACTTACCTCAGATAAAATAAAATTCAACTTCGTCGAGACCGAGTTCTCTATGCGCGCTCTTGCAAGGGGAGAGCGGCGCGGGAGAACGAACTCGTCGTATTGATTCCCTCGATACTCTGCTGCTGACGCCAAGCCACGTTCCTCGCTGGGGGTCCTTTCTGCAAGAGCAACGGCTTCCCGCAGAGCCGTGTCCAACTCCGTCGCAACCTCCTTGGAGTCCGCCTTCGTATTCATCTTGTGGACTTTCACGTTCAGCGTTTTCTTTTTGGACGGGTCCTTGCTAGCGAGAAATGCCATGACTTGCTCCTCCCGCTCTTGATCACGGATGTTCTCCTTGAGCCCTTCCTCCTCTAGAACATCAAGATCGTAGATAGACTGTGGCTTGACCAAAATGGCGCGTCGTAGGGCCGTGATAAGATCAGCGGACATAAAACACGGCGAAGACTGTTGATCATGGGTCTCCCAGTACCCGTCATGCTGAATACGAAGCCAAGAGTCTTGGATCGTGGGCGGGACTCGAAAGAGACGAAATGGGACTTCTTCTCTTTTCATCAAGGCTCGCCACATGGGGTCCGAAGCAGCAGCTCGTCTTTTGAAAAGGTTATTATCGGGCTAACTGCGTAAACGCAATGAACTCACTGATGAACTATGGCTTTGCGCACAAGTTCCAGGTCGCTTTCGGGCATCCCACGTTCCATGGCTGTTTGGAGGGACCTTTCTGCTACTTTAACGCACTTATCGATGTCAAATTTATCTTCGGGATCGACGTCCCAAAATAAGGTCCTTCATTGTCGGCCAAGGGAATCTGTTAGTATAGAAAGGGATTGCTGAAGCAAAAGCGCTTACTGCGACAAATTTTGTATAACCTGGGCCAGATATTTTTTAGACTAGTATGGTACGGCGCAATTAGACAAATGTCTACTGTAGTAACAATAGACGCCACGTACGGCAGGGTGGAATAGATAGTCCTGAGACGATCGTACTGTCAGACGTGCATAAACTCAAACACAAGCGGAGCGCAAACCTGGCCTGTTCTTTGTGAATCGACGGCATTGATTACAATTACTGCCTGCAGGAGATTGTAGGTCTTGATCGCATACTCGTCGAGATCTAAATAGACGATCTCCTGGTAAAGAGGTGGAAGAACGACGTCTTGTTCAATGTCTTCCAGTCTACGAAGCTAGGTTATGCATGTGCTAGAACTGCAAAATAGGCCACACGCGTACCGGTGTCTAATCATCACCTGTTTCATCACCTGCTCGACAACTCTGATGCTGCCCCATTGAGGCCCGCTGGGTCCTTTTTGTAGAAGCGGACCTGCGACTTGATTGCGGAAGAGAGATGGGTTGCCGGCAAACGGAGGAATGCACAAAAACCCGCCGATCATAGAAGCTAGTTTCGTGAGGTCCTCACGATCCTGATTCGTCCATATCCTGCGGACAGCAGACTCAGAGCTCTCGGACTCAGCATCCCCTTCAACGCTGTTTCCGTTATCCTGCACTTGGCTGGACGTCAACCCCATCAGATTGGTAGTCGGTGTCCCAGAGACGATCCATCGCCGTTCAATGCTGAGCTTTGCCGATAACGCCACCAACTCATTCTTAGACGCGCACACATGTCCCTCGTCGATGACTTGTCGCTTCCATCGAACGCGGAGTAGCGGTGAAATAGAGCTGGGGAGCGGAACGCACTTGCAGTCACGGATATGGGTTTTGGGGAAGGAGGGACAGTGACAAGTTGCTGCCGCATCTTGGCCAGACGAGTCGGGCCTTTTTGCCTCAAGGGAGAACCCTATAGAACATTGTTTAGTGATGGTACATAAGGGAATATAAGGACTACACAGACTGGAATGGGTAATCAAGACAAGCTAAAATGGTTGCATCGTCAGTCTCATCAAGCGTGATAGAAAGGAAACAAGGAAAATGGGGCGTACGTCATAATTTGTTGCTAGCTCATCGACTCTCGGCAGCGCCGTCTTGCTGTCGACATCAAGTACTCGCAGGGCATCCCCGTCAACATGTTTGTTGACCTCGGATCGCCACTGCTTGAAGAGCATGTCTGGAACAATCACTAGAGTTGCAGTAGTGAGGTACATCTTCTTCACATGTTCTGGCGACGAAGATGCGGCAGCTGCTCGTCTACGAGATGTACCCACGTCGCAAAATGCTGCACACGGTTCCGGCGAGACATGATAGAATGGTATGAGAGCGAGGAGGGGGGCAGAGAGGTCTATAGCCTCGAGGGCGGGCGCGAGTGCGCGATACGGAAAAGCTTCTCGGCCAGAAGTTGCCCTTATACGATGGAGGCAGAGCTCAGCGAGAGAAGGGATACGTCGCTTGTGGTGCTTTCGCATAGGTGTCGCGGCCTTTTCCCTGGCTTCAACGTAGACGGAAGAGGGAAAACGTCGCAGAGAAAGGTCCGTGAGGACGGGCCGTGCTTCAAAGGGGGATTCCTCAGGAGAAGAAAGATGCGAGATAGTGGAGAGAATGAGAGCGAGAATGATACAGGTCTTTCCGACACCCATACCCTCGCACAGCACGCCAGAGGGCGGCTGCGAGTATGTCTGGGGGTTTTGGCGGAGTGTAAGCGTAGAAGGATTCACATAATATATCCCTTGAGATTTATTCTTGCAAAGAGAAGACACAGGGATATAGGTAGGGTCGGCGGAAAGCCCGGGCTGTAGTTCTTGCTGCAGCATGCGAGCGAGTGTTCGTCGCTGATATGGATACAGTGTGGAGATCATCCCAGGCGGAGCGGGGTCCGTCAGTGCTTGGTACACTATTTCGGAGCACCACGGCTCGAGTTTGTCAAGTGGGGGAATATCTGGTGAAGGAAGACTTTGATATATTTCTGAGAGTGTTCTGTCATCCTGGCTAATGCGTGAGTACGTACAGCAAATTGAAGACATAGATGGATTGAGCATACTGGGGCTTCCCAAAGGAAATTACACGCTTTATTCACACTATAATAGTCGTCTATGCCCTTCCATATGCGAACGTCACGAGTAGTGACGCTAAGGAGCTCCCTGAGCTCCTTGCTGCCCCTTCCTATAATTGCCTCGCTCCTTTGCCACAGCGTCGAGCCCACACCATCCAGGTCGTGCGGAATCATGTAGATGCGGATATATACCGCGTCGCCGTCGGAGAAGAACGTAGTGATGACGAAGTGATTGCGAATGAGAAAGTCAATGCGAGATAATATGGCTTCATCCTCAACAACAGAGGAAAAGACGTCACATTGTGTGAGATCATGCCAACCATCTTCGGCAAACGCGTAAGGGCTGCAAGAAAGATCAAAGCGGGTAGGCAGACAGACCACTCCCGCGGCAAACAGGTTGCAGGGTCGGAAGGAAGGTATTGAACTGGGTATTGGAGCTGCGTCGTGGGTGGCCAAAATGCAGCAAGAAGGGCAATTATGTTTCTCATGAAGCTGTTCCAAAACCATATCCAAGAAGATGTTGCGAATAAATTTACGAAGGCGATAGCTATAGCACGTAGTAAAGAAGAAAGCAAGGCAAAGCAGGGGAATAGTACAGGTGACCGGTAATCAGGAGATGAGCTGGGCAGTGCGAGGTAGCACTGAGAGAGTGGTAGTGTGTGCTGGTCCGTTCCGCTGCGAAGAGGCAAGAAAGCGAGAATTCCTGGCGTGAAGCACGAAGATGGTGGCAAGTAAACAATAAGGACAGCTATTAATCTCGACGACGCCAGCGGGCGCCAACGGGCGCAATGCGGATGCAAATCGCGAGGGTACCAGCGTTTGAGCGTGCAGCGCGGCGAACGACGACGAACCATGCTCCGCCAGCGGCTCTGCTCGCGCTCCAACCTCTTCATCTCAAACCCAACCGCTCTCTCCCGCAATCCATCCCAGCTGCCCCGAAATGCGAGGCTAAACTCGACCAAATCATCTGCAGGGGCACAAGAGCCCGCCTACCTCTCGTGGCCTGAGTACTTGGCCATCCGACGCGGGAAACGAAGATGGGATCTGGTAGCGCAACTCTTTCCTCGTTGGCCACTTTTTCCCGTCTTTTACTCATGTGTCAATGGATTTCAAGGCAGCCGCAATTCCTATGACTGCTCTGGGCCTTGGCCTCGGATTACAGTACTTCGGACATCTCGAAAACGACGCAACCTCGCCCATCATGGGGGTTGACCCTATCTACGTCTATGGTCTTGCGACCATGGGTTGCGGCGGTACGTGATCGTTACCTTTCATGCATTACCACCGCGCTCACCCCGTTTTACCCTGAGGTAGGACTTGGGTATCTCTTGGGTCCCGTAGGTCAGCGTTCTCCCGCGCGTTCGTACCTCTCCCTTCTTTTCTAATGTTGCCTCGCGCGTTTTATAGTTGGCGGTTCCCTTTGGCGCATGACGCATCGACGCACTCTCGCGCGTATTGAAGCCCGCGACCGTGAATTCCACCAACATATCGTCAAAAACCGCGTAGACCCCTCACGCCAAAGTGCAACGGTATGCTCCTTCCTTTCCCCCCGGGGAACCATATCTCACAGCTCCTATAAACCTAGAACCCTGTGCCAGATTACTATGGTGAGTTTATACCGCAATCATACGCGCCTTGGTTGATGAAGTTGACGCATCCACGGCAGGTGAGAAAATCGGTTCTCTTCACCAGTACAGGCAATGGCTCCGTGATCAGGCCAAGTATAGACGCAAGGCTGCATGGCCAGAAGAGTGACCAGTGGCTCCTTTTCTTTTTCACCACTGCAGATTGTTTCGAATACAACTTACCCCCACTCTTTGATTCCATCTTGTGAATTGGACGCATTCATGATTTTATTCACCCTCAACTCTCCCGAGTATTAGAGTGATATCAACGGAACCCATATATCAGAGAAAGAAAAATACTGCAGCTCAAACAAAGGTAAAGATAGTAGGGTAGCGAAAGAGAGGGCAAACAGACGGAAGAGAAGACAGCCAGGGGTCCAGAGAACTGAAGGGTAAAGCAAGTCGAGATATCCATTAAAGGAGGGTAAAAATGAGCAGCAAGTGCGCCCGTTGCGTGCCCCAGTGCATTCCTGAGAAGTAAGAGGCGGAGGTAGAGCATGTATAGCCTACGCCGCTGGCGCCGCAGGAGCGGGACGGTTTGACGCATCCTTGAGGGCAAGCAGCTGCTTCGAACGGAATGCCTCGTAGTGGATTTGCGCAGTAGTCTCAATCAAGTCCTGGAGATGAGTTCTACGCATGGGAAAAATTGTGAGCAATTTGCAGCGCAGACAAGAAGTTGACTTGACACACCTCGTCAAAAAGTTCCTCAGGTGGACAAACTCGCAGTGTTGTTCATCTTCGACATTGATAACACCCCAGCGATTCTTGCGACCACGAACCGCCTTCCCGTCGATAATTACGTTACGCTCAGAGCCAACGACGGCAAACGGGATGATGCTCTGAACATCGCAGAAACGTAGTTAATAAGGTATAACATAGGATGAGATAAATATACACGCACTCGGATAGATTCGTTGAGCTGAACTTCCTCCTCGTCATTCTCATCAGTGTCGAAGGGATACAGCCGGATGCTGTGATGGAGCAGCTCGCCACGAATCTACGCAAAATCGGATAAGTATGGGATTCACTTCAGCTACATAAAAATACGCACAGTCTCCTTGAATTTGGTTCTCTCCTCCAACGTCAAAGTATCAGCTTTGGCGATGACCGGAACAACATTCACGACCTCCATGAGCTTTTTCATCACGATAATGTCAATGGGGCGGAGCGAGTGCCCGGTGGGGTTGATGAAAAACAGGCAGCAGTGAATGCGGGTGTCTTGGATGTGGCGGTCGCGCATGGCAGTGAGCTCTTTCCGGAGATACGCGGAGTGTTGGTCCTACGACGCAGGTGAGCGTCGTTCGTGTAAAGAAACCGCACCTCACTCACTTTGATATATTTGACAATTGGGTCCCAGCTTTAAACAAGGCACGCCCAATTAAAAAACAGTCATGGGTGCGAGCCACATTCCGAACACGTACCAGTTTTCGTTGTTAACCTGGTCGCCGTACCCAGGGGTATCAACAATGTTGAGTCTGAGCCTCACGCCATTCTCGACAATAACTATTTCATCCCAAATCACCGCAAAATGAGCATCAGTTTCAGTTTAATCTCGAATTTAAAGGAAACAAGCTAACCGTGAGAGGCGGTTTGAATCTCGGTCGTCTGCCTGACCGGCTCGTCGGACTCCAACCTCCCCTTGGAATCAATCAAATGCGACGCGAAAATCGTGTTAATCAGCGTGCTCTTCCCCAAGCCACTCTGGCCTGTTCAATGCGAGACGCTGAGTTTTGGTTGTGGCACGAGGATAATGTAGGCATTGCACACGAACCCACGACGATGACATTGAACTGGAAACCGCGTTTGAGCAGCTTGTGCTCAATTTGGCTCGTGATAGAGTCGAATCCAACGTATGTCGCGGCGCGTATTTCTTCTACAGCTGCGGCGGCCATCTTTATTTATCTTGAAAGGGGAGGTAGCTGAAGGAAGGGGGGCAAGGAGGGAGTGCGGACGACGGCGACAACGACACGACGGCAACGAGAAGCAAGGCCAGCGGACTTTAAAATCCCCGCGTTTTGCTTCCGTAGCCCCCGCTCGCGAAATGTTGGACGGGCCTGGTTATTACTATCGTCCACCAAGTACTTATTTACATATGCCGCGTGTGGCCGCTTGTGGGTATTTGTATGCTTTCAGCTTTACATACGCAGTCGTATGGACGCAAGAAGACCGAGATGCTGTGCGCAAAACATTGTCATAAGATGCGACAGCTGTAGTACAGTCTCGGCGGAGTGATCAAAACTCAAGAATCGTGAATGATAAAAGAGGAATAAGATGGGCTATATAGCTATATAGCTCAGTACTTCTTGATAATGTCCAGGTTGGCCCACGCATCGGCCTTGTAGTCGACAGGGAAAACCTTGTTGACACCGTAGCGTACGCGCGTCAGATCCTAAAATGCAGGGCTGGTCAGCACATTTCATAGTAGGAACATAACGCAACAGTGAGAAGGGTACGCAACGTTGAAAGTTTCTTCCTTTGCCCTACACGCGAAATACCACGTCCGGCCGATCGCGCTTGCAATATGACGATCGTGAGCAGCCTGATCCTGAGTCTGGTAATGTGGGGCGGGTAAGGCACACGATACTTCAGATAGAGGACGGCGGGTCAGAAAAGGAGGGCAGAGATGTACCTTTAATTCCTGGAGTTCAGGAGCAGAAATACCCATAATAATAACGCCAACCTCGTTGAACGCCTGCAGCCACGCTTGACTTGTGTGGTCCGCCACGGAAAAGGACAAAAGATATCTACAAAGAAAGTCAGCGCGCACAGACGACTACTAGATCAGTTAAGCAATAATCGCACCTCCATTCCGGGGTTTCACACGACTTGTCACACTTCTCGCACCTCCAGTTATTTTCATCCAGTTGCGTAACCTTCTTACTGCAGTCCGCCGATGCGCACGCGGGGTACATGATATTTTCCGGTTTGACGAAGATGATCGACGCCCGAGTACTGAAAAAGTCCGGTCTGTCGCCCGTACCAAGGTTGGATTCTTTTACGAAAGCAAGGGTTTTCAGCTCGGCGCGGTTGAACACCCCAGTGGCTCCAGTTGTCGCGATGCCGCCCGAAGATTGTGCTTGGAAGCTACTGTTGGATCCGCCATTGTCGTACCTATGACGCGACGGGAAATGACGCGGTAAGTATCAGTAGTTAAGCAATTGATGGGGAGAAGACCTACCATCCACGAAGTTCGTGCGCCTCGGGCAAATCGGGGTTTGGGTACATCGTGCTGGTGCTGAACATCGAAAGAGACCGGCCTACCGAGTCAAGCATTAACAATGATAGCTGGCCAAATTGAGGGGTCATGTAGCTCACCTCCGTAGTCGCCTACTTTGACACCCTTGAACGCGATAACGGGCTGGTCCTCCCCTTGGAAGCTCTCAGCCGTTTTTCCCCAGAGTGTGAGTCGAACGCTGGCAGCTGAACGATCGACAATGCTTATTTCCCTTTTAACTGTCTAGATTGTGCGCCAGGGTAAGCTGACGTCAAGAAGGAGAGCGATGAAAGGCCTACCGATTTATTGCTTGCTTTGGAGATGAATTCGACAGCAGGCCCAACTTCGTGAACAACTCCAATAATATCTGTAGCAGGAGCAATTTTAACGTTCATCAGAAATTACAAGCAAAAGAGGTGGCTTACCGCAATGCGCGTCCTTTGCAATTGATTGTAATTGATCGATTGGAATGAAATTATATGTGATTTCCGGGACAGCGGAAGTGTCGGTACACTGAAGGAGTCAGGATTAAAACATGCTAGATTGCATACGAAGCCAACGCAAGCTACCTCTTGAACAACAGTCCTAGCCTCCATGGAGATCTCGTATTCGGAGTTCAAGTTGCTAAACTGTTTCTTGGCAAGATTAATCCTTGCGTTCGTGAGGTAATAGACCTTTCCTTCTTCGAATTGATCATAGTGCGAGTCGACGACGGCATTGAAACCCGTGGCTTTGATTTCACCGGTCTCGTCCATGAGGTTGACACTAAACAATTTGCCTTCACCGCGCGCGTTGGACCACGTCCTGATATCGGATTTTTGAGTGACGCGAGCGCGGATAGTCCATTTGTTTTGGTATGGACTGAGGCCGGCGATTGGGACGAGAGATGGCGCTTGCTCCGCGCCAGCCCGAGGTGGCGGCGCAGGCTTCGCAGCAGGTGTGCGCGCAGGAGCGGACGCAGCGGGTGCTGGGGCTGGTCGTTGATTGGTGGCTGGGCTAGGGACGGCCGACACAGGCTTGTCGCCACCCTTGTCCAGCGACACAGGGTCACCGATCTTTTCAGAGTTGCCGAGGACAGTCACTGCAAGGAGGATTGCGATCCTTTGGAGAGAAATAACGTATAAGCTCATATATTTGAGAAGGGAAAGGTAGAGTCTGAACCTCTTGTCTTGCACGTCATTGCAAGCAAACTTGTCCAGAGTTATGACCGAGTGTTTGGCCAACGAGCCGGAGTGGACGAGGTCGTTGAGCTGCACGGCCAACATGGCCTGCATGTAGTTTCCTCCATCAGATATGATGATCCTGACCAAATTTGGTTATCGTGGAATTTTGGAGAGCCAAAAGAGCTGGATCGAGCGAACCTATAGCGATCGCTCGCAGCCCCGCTGGCTTGGAGTTGCTTGAGCGACAAGACCTGCATTGTAGGCGCGAAGTTGTCGGGAGGTGTTCCGTTCATTAGCACAGAGCATGCGCCGCCAGTGAGCTGAAACTTGGACATGATGGGCGTCGGCGGTACGAGTGCAGCCAGTCAACGCTGGTGGTGGCGAGTTCAAGCTGAATACTGGGAGCAACAACGCGCGCCATTATGTAAGCACAGGCGGCCATGTAAACAAATAATAAGTATCACGCGCCGTGCGCTGCCGTGCGCCGCAATAAGTATGTAGGTGCGGCCCACAATACCGCATGAAATGCATCCGCTCCTCCCCCTCCCTTTCCCCCCCACTACACTCTCCTCAGCGAGCCTCCCCTGATTGCCCTCACCGGTCGTCAGGCAGTTAGGCTGCGCATTACCCTGCCCATCGACACCATCGGGAGTGCCTCTCGCGCCCTTTGCTCATCACCATCACCATTGCCACCTTTGTCACTCCCACGCTTGCCCATCATGCCTCGTCCTTAATAAAACTATATATTAAGCTGGAGATAGGAAAGGATTGTGGATGCTCATTGAAGAGCTTACTAATACACTTAGGGGACTTCTGAGGGACTTCTGAGGGACTTTGGGGGGCATTCTGAGCAGCTGAAAAACCCCTCCTTTTATACTTTTTCCAAAGCCCTGTTTGTGTCTATGTACATGATATGAGAAATCTACATATATAGTATCTATTTCCTTATTCATGTCTCCTTCCTTCTTGGTTTGTTTGTACAGCACAGCCACTCGGAACCGAGCGGTACCGAGCACAGCCACACGCTTCCGAGCGGTGCCGAGCCCTGAAGGCTGTGCTATTACATAAATAATAGCAATATCTTAAAGATACTGTAATCCTAATGTTTGATTCATTACATAATAAATCATAATACAATATTATATAATATTATATAATATACTCAATATTGTATTTATTATAATAATACTCATGATTATAATATTCATTATCAATCATAGTATATTAAATATTATGATTTCAACAGTCCTCTACACTCACATTGCGCACTCTCCAGGTTGTACCGGATCAACGACCCCTTACCAAACCAGATTTCATCCCCCGCCTCCACAGCTCCACCGCCCCCTCCTGTCACCGTTCACCACATCACCGGCCAGATAACCTACACCTCCCTTGATGGCATCCCCTTCTTCTGCCCCATCCCCTGCGACTCCTGCAGCCGCCCAGGCTTCCACAGAATCCCAGACCCAGACTGCCCGTGCCATCACTGCACCGCCCTCACCCATACCTCGCCATCAGACGTGGTAGATCACATCATCCAGCTCCACTGTCGCTTATTCGACACCACCAACCTCCAGCAAACCGACCTCCAGGACTACTCGAACTACAATCTGCTAGATCGCAACCAATCGCACCCCCATCCCAGCTAGGGCATGTCCACGATTACTCATACTCGTCAAATATCTTGGCGAATACACTAGTGACCCGACCCTGAATATTAGGCTTCGCGAGCCTGGTAATCTTCATCGCTTCTGAATAATGAGTCATGAGCCCTGTATTCTATATTCAGGTCAGCAGTATTCATGAGTACCAGTATTCGCGAATACGAATACATATTCATGAGTTCTTATCAGAGACGCATCACCTTCTCATCAAAAGCTCATCGCTCCATCTTACGACCTCTTAGATCTCATTATTTCAGGCCCGCGAGCAGCTGTCTCGTGGTGATGGCTCCGTCTCGCCGTTGCGTCTTTCTTAGCATGGTTTCACTTGGAATGGAGTATGTACAGCTTTGATGTAGATTAGCAATGTTCCCCACCGCTTACCCACAACACCAATTTCCAGCCGCCAGCCGCTACCTACACGTTCCAATCACAGCAGCCCCGCTCATTGCTTGCGTTTCGGCACTAACCCAAACCATAACTTATATCCCAACTTATTCCTGCCCTTATTCTCTCATCGCTCACTCTCTTTCCAGCCCGCGCAGTACACACTACGCTCCCATTCGTCCGCACACACTTGGGCCTACAAGCTCTGCCGCCCAGATCTCGAGCATGGGCACCTTTAAAACCCCAGCACCAACATCGACTTTCGTTATCGACTGGATCCGCGCACTTCCCCCACCTTCCTCAGATACTTTCACAATGCCCCCCCACACCGTATCCTCTTCGTCCGCGTCCACAACGGCTTCGACAGTTGCGCCAGCCGTCAATTTGAAGACGAGTGGAGCTGCTCGCCGGAGTAAGAGACTTAGAAAAGACGTTACTAACTCAACTTCTGATTTTGAAGGCTCGCCGCCACCCGAACCTCCACCCTGGTGAAAACGACGTGCGCCCGCTGATGAGCCTGGAAAAGCCCCCCCAAAGAAGTCACGCCATGCAACCGTCGAGGACGACGACAAGGACAACAGCGACCAACTCGGGAGTTCCAGCGACGTGTCATCGAAAGCACCCCCCACCCGTCCAGCAAAACTCTCCAAAGAAGATCTTGAGAAGCGGCGAGTGAAGTTGGGCTTCAGCAGTCTCAAGTGGTTGAACGACGATGGATCGCCAAAGACCATTGGACAGATCCGAGGTGAGCACCTCCCCCTGCACCTCTTTTTTTCTTTTTCTTATTTGCAACTGACTCCGTACAAAGACATACAGATTGCGTCCTGGAACGCAGATATATACAAGCACTTTGAGCGTGTTCCCGACATGGTTGAGCACCCAGTCAGTAAGGTCACTTACGCCTTCAAATGCCGCACACCAGGGTATGTATTGCTCCTCCCCACCCTCTCAACCCCGCACGCGCTCCCTCATATGCTAATTTCTTAACCCTTCTATAGAAAACTTCATCGCAAGTCTGTCTTACGCGCGCGGAACAGCGCTACCACCAGCAATCTCATCAAGCACCGCAACCAGTGTGTCGGCAAACCCGGGAAGAAGAAAGGTTTGAAATACTCACGTGAGCTGCTGCGCCTGAAGCTTGCACAGTGGTGTGCTAAGCGTGGGCGCCCATTTGCTATGATTCAAGATGAGGAATTCGGTAAGCACCCAAAATCCGTGTGCAATGGTATCCTCGCTAAGGATCTATCTATAGTGGAGATCGTCCAGATGCTCCGCGACGATGCCAAATTACCATCTGCTGCATCAATTTCGTGCGATATCAAGGACTACAAAAAAGTGACTGACAAGAACGTCCGGGAATTTTTGCTGGTATGCGCGCGCACTTACTATATGTACATGCATACGTACTAACTGCCTCGCCGCAGAAAGTTGAGGGTAAGCTACACGTAGGCATTGACGGGTGGTCGTCGCCAAACACGATCTCGTTCCTCGGGGTCACCCTCCATTTCTACCATGAGGGGAGCATGCGCAAGCTCATCCTTGATTTCATCCCGTGAGCTCAGTTCAAAACGCTCTCTATACTATGCTAACTACAAAACCCACCCAGGATGACAAAATGCCACACCGGCAAAGAGCTCGCGAAGGAAGTTTTTTCATGCCTCAAGGAGTTTGGACTCCAAGATCGTGTGAGTACGATACTTTCTCGAGATCGTCGCAGCGACTGATAGGCTGCTTTAGATCCTCGGTGTTGTTGCAGACAACGCGTCTAATAATAACATGATGGTTGAAGAATTACAAAACTATCTAACAGGTTTTCTCGGCAAGGCGAGTCGGGTTTGGTGCTTTGCGCACGTCCTGAACATCGTCGTCAAGGTTCGTTTTTAGATTGTTTTTATTGTGCAGTACTTTATATCATCTAACACGCTTTTACAGTGCATTCTCTCAGCGTTCTCAAAGAGGCGGGCTAAAAAACAAGGTATGGTAGTTCCTGATGATGATGTAGTTGACGAAGAGGACAAGGAAGACCTCGAGGCACGAATGAACATCGATCTGGTGGAATCGGATTTCCTTGAGGACTGCGCCGACAACGCTGAGTACGCCACAGAGCTCTTGTTGGATGACGACTCAATGAAGGAGGCGAGCTATATGCTCACAAAGGTACCGATTGTCTCATTTTCATAGTTCAATTGCTGGCTTCTCTGGGCTTTGCAGACGGCTCCGTTTGCCAAATGAGTACGATACTCTACGCCACTTCAAACGGGCTTGGCGGCCGAATGCGCGCTGAACGATATCAAGTTCCATGTGCCGGAGCGTAACGTCGCGACTCGCTGGAACTCTACGGTAACAATGATGAACAGTCTTGTCTCCCTTTGAAAGGCCGTGGACAAGTTCTGTGACGGCGAGGAAGACATGTGTAAGTATAAGCTAACTGACATTGAGTGGACTATGATAGACCAACTATCGCCCCTTTTGAACGTATGTATTTTATTCTTCTTCTGATCCTTTCTCAGAGACTAACCTCGGCACTCAGGGATTCCTCGATGCTACCAAAATGATGTCTCAGTCAAATACCCCACTTGTTAGCGAGGTATGTATCACGGGCTCGCGGCTCGCGGCTCGCTACTTTGCTCACTAATGCTCTGTATGTTTGTCCCCTAGGTAATTCCTTTGATTGACGATCTGCACACGTGGCTCAAAGACGTCGCCGCCACCGGAACAAATCACCAGGCCGTTCACCATGCCGCACAGCGTGGTATCGCTGCGCTCAACAAGTACTACTCACTGACCAATGAATCCCATGTTGCGCGTTTCGGACTCCATGCGTTTCCAACCACTCTCTCTTACTACCTATTACTTTCACTAACTTGTGGACACAGTCTTTCATCCAGCCTACAAGACAGATTATATGGTGGCTCAGGAGTGGCCAGCAATTTGGATCGCTCAGTACGTATTTCTGCCACCACCGCCCATATATATCCTTGACAATGTCTCTAACAAAATCAACCCCTAGAGCCCTTAGTCTCGCGCGCGGCGTATGGAAGGGCGTGTACGCACCTCATTTGGCGGCGGCACCACCACCGGAGCAATCAGAAAAAGGCACCTCGCTCACGTCACGGCTCAACCGCTTCAAGACACAGATGCGTACAACAACCACTGGCTAAGCCCTCGACCAATTCGAGACCTACCTCGCCCAGGATTCGTTCGACTGCGATGATCCGCTTGCATGGTGGAGCACTAAGCGTAGTGCATGGCCGGAGCTATCACAGATGGCGATTAATTACCTTTCCATACCAGGTATGCACACGCCAGCACGCTGGAATACTCACCTACGCTCTACTAACACATGTGCGCCCCTTCAGCTACATCCATTGACGTCAAGAGGGCATTTTCTTATGGCCGCCGGACCATCTCCCTCTACAGGCACTCGCTAAGCAGCGAAACCATACGCACATGCATTGTTTTCGGCAATTGCACTACCAAAGGCCTTGTCAACGATGACGAACTAGTTGCTATGCTCAAGGAGAAAGCTAGTAGGGGGGGGAGACCGCGGAGGGCCACGGACAGCAATCAATCGGACTCGGATTTGGACTCGGAGGGATTAGACGCGGGTGAGGGCGAGGATGAGGGCTTGGTGGAACTGGTGGGAGGTGTAGCAATACTTAATCCTGGGCTCATACGGTGATAGATAGGGAGGGATGGGTGTGCGATCGTGCTGGGTGGGCAGGCGCCGTAGCTATGTAGACATGTACTGTAATAGCCGGGCAAGCAGGTGGGCGGGTGGGCTTGGCTACTCAAATACATGCTGTCTACAATCTTCAAAAAAGACTGAATCTAAAATACTTGAAGTGTGTGCTGGAAGACTTGGAGACCTAAAAGATTTGGAAGGCACTTGGTATTTTCTCGCCGGAGATGCACAGCCACATAGGAGTTTGTGGCCAGGCCATGGCATATTCACGAGTAACTGCTGGATTCTTGAATACTTGGCACCTGAACCAAAGTATTCATGAATATTAAAATGATATGGATACAAATCCGAGTCAGAATATTCATGAATATTGGCAAATATTTTTTATTCAAGAGTATGAATACTTAATCTTGGCATGCCCTAATCCCAGCCAGGAAAACCTCCCTGAGCTTGCTGCCCTCGCTCGAGAACGCGCCTACCACGCAATCGAAGCCAACGATCAGGAAACTGCCCACGACTGGGGACGTTACCACCGCACCATCCGCCACCTCTCCAACGACATAGATGGCCAGCACCGAACAACCTACTCCCCAGGATGGGGATATGGACACTTCTGTCATACATCCTCCTTCGTCGACCGACATCCAGGCCGACATCGACAACACTCTGTCAGTCCACCCGGACGTGGACAATGCAAACGTCGTCGCCTTGATGGCGGCAGCATCAGCCTATCTCCTTAGGGAATTCCACCCCAGATCCACCGACATCCCAGAGGAAGCCATCAACAGCATCCTCGAAATATTCCACTACTCCATCCCCCGTACCCAGATCATCGACATCATGGTTGATGACCCAGACTTCATGGCGCTTCTCACCACTCACGCCCCCCAACTCCTCCCAGCAGCAAACGCCCCCGCCCGCCCCCGCTCCCGCCAAGCAGGCCCTCCCCCTATCCCCCCCCCTCCCTGCAGCCGTTGCAGCTGCAGCCCTTCGTCACGCCAACTCCAACTGGCGCCCAGGACAGGCGAAACCCGCCATCACCTACGCACTTGCTGTGGCCACCACTCCCGCTCGTGCCAACCCCACCCCCAAATGCATCAGCCCTCTCATCACCAGAAAGGGCTCGAATAAAACAGCCACTGACGAGGCCACGTTCAAACCACTTGGCAGGGTCGCCCTCCAGACACACAGCACCACGGCCGTCGACCGCTTCAATAACAGTGCCCAGGCCTCGGCCATAGAGGCGTGCATCACCTCCGTTTCCTGGTCCAGGAACGGCAACATCATCTTCACCCCCGAGGAAGGGATCTCCCTAGCCACGCTCCGCATCGAGTTGTGCCCCATCCTGAACACCGTTTTCGGTGTACCTTTCTGCGCCCTCTATCCGGGCGAGATCTTCAGCGTGACGGTCCGGGATATTACCCTGTGCTACGGCACACAAGGGGACCCATATTCGGTAGACCAACTCATTGCGCAAATCGTCGATGCCCCCGCCAACAGGGTCGACCCCACCACCCTCGCGGACAACCACCGCCTCACCCAGTTGGCCGAGCGCATCGCAGCCAACCCCAACCAGCTCACAGTGAGCCTCCTTGTCAACTTCGTCACCAAGGAGGCCAGAAATCAATTCGTCACAGGCATCAACAACTCGCACAAAATCATTATGAGAGGCACTCGCTACAGCATTGTCGCCTACAAACAGTCCGCCACGTGCCCCGTCCAGTGCATCAAGTGCTGGCGCCTAGGCCACTGGCAATCATCATGCACCTCCACCACTAGAGTGTGTGGTATATGCGCCTTGACCGAGCACAACAAGGATGGTCATTTCTGTGAAACCTGCAACCTGTGGGGCACCCCTTGTGCGCACAAGGCTAAACTCTGCGTCAACTGTCGTGGCAGCCACCCCGCCTTCAACTACCAGTGCATCAAAGCACAAATCAACGCCGATGTCGCCCAATGGTCAGGGGCTGTGCGACTCAATGTTTAACACGGCCCGCCTACTTGTCGGGCAAGCCAACGTCGCCCGTTCACAAGACGCTGCCACCTCTCTTCTCTCCACTTCTCTTCATTTACATGTACTTCTACTCCAAGAGCCCACCTGGTTCTCAACAACCAGTGGCCAATTCGTCACGACTTCCCACCCCAACTGGGTGGTCATTTATCCACTTTCCCCTATGCCTAATGATGAGCTCTCTCATCCCCGTGTACTTAGCTTTGTCAACAAATCAATCACCGATCCTGCCTATTACCGCTCGAGACCGGACCTTTTTAACTCACTGGACATCCAAGCCATCAGCATACATCTCCCCAACAGAACCTTAAGGGTCATTAACTCCTATTGGGCAGTGGGCAACCACCAGTCCACCATTGACTTCTTCGAAGACAACATCAACCTCCACACCCTCCCTACCATCATAGTTGGGGACTTTAACGCCCACCATAGAACGTGGGCAACACACAGCCGCGCCAAGGGAACCCCTGCAGGCACGAAGATCAGATCCTGGGTAGACCAAAACAGTCTCACCATTCTTAACCCCAGGCACCAGCCCACGTTTTACGACAGACGACGTGGCATACGCCCCACCTGCATTGACCTAGTCGTCAGCAACCCCCTTCTTGCATCGCAACTACGCCCAACTGTCTCCATAGGGAAGGCAGTAACCTTCGCGGATCACACCCTGATCACCACTGAGTTCGACCTCGCATCCAGTTTGGTCCCCCCCCCCGCCCCAGCCACCGTTTGGTCGCTACCTTGACAAAGACATCTTCACAGCTACGCTCGCACTAGCCCTCAGAACAAACGCCATCAAACTGGCCTCTAACAATCAGAACCTCGACGAGGTATCATCCACCCTCATGCGCATCCTCACCCAGGCCACAACCGCCGCCTCCCCCAAGCGCACTAAGGGCCACAAATCGAAGTGCTGGTGGAACAAAACCCTCTCAAAACTCAAACACTCGGTTGACCATGCCTGGCATCACCTAACACACACTGCCCTCAGAGACCCCGGGTTGCCGGATCTCGAGCAACTACACAGGTCCCACGCCTACCTACAACGCAAACTCGAGTATGCCATCAGAGACTCGAAACGTCTCTTCTTCAACAACATACTTGAGAACATCACGGAGACCACGGTTTGGTCACTCAAGAACTGGGGAATGGGCAGCCGCAAACTCTCCTCGCCCCCCCTCACACACCCCACCACAGGGGACCCAGTCCCAGACCCGCTTGAAAAAGCGAAAATTTTCCACAGGGCCTTCTTCACTCGCGACAACATCGCGCCAGCCGCCTATCCCGCCTGGATCCCCCAGATCCCCACCACCCCCAACGTACAATACACCATGCACGAGCTCCGCAAGCAGGTCTTCGGACCCTCCACCAGGAAAGCCCCGGGCCCCTCAGGCCTCGGCTTCAACATTCTCTGCCTCGCCTGGGAACAGACGAAGCACCTCCAACTCAGACTTGCCAACGAGTGCAAGGCTAGAGCCATCCACCCACGCCCTCTCAAGGCAACCGTCACCCCCATCATTCAGAAACCGGGCAAACCCACATACACAGTACCAAAGTCGTTCAGGCCCATCGCCCTGCTCAAATCTATCTCCAAAACCCACGAAGGGATGGTGGCGCAGCGCGTCTCCTACCACCTACTCAAACACCACCTGGCAGGCGACCAAATGGCCTGCATCCAGGGACGCTCCACGACGGACGCATCAGCAAACCTGATGCACATCGTCACCAAGCTGAGGGAACTTCCACAGGACCCCACGTCATATGAGAAGCAGAACCGGAAGGTCACGCTCCTCAAATTCGACATCAAAGGGTTTTTCAACTCCATCCCCCGTGCTCAGCTAATCGAGCACCTCCACCACAAAGGGTTCCCCAGGGACCTTGTACTATGGATTGCTGCCTACCTCAAAGGCATGCGCACCACTTTCCGGATTGACGGCATCGTCTCCGAAGAGTTTGACATTCCTGAAGGGATCCCCCAGGGCTCTCCCCCCTCCCCATCACTATCCATTATATTCACGAGCGACCTCAAAGAGTTCGTTCGACGCTACCTCTCAAGGATCAAACACATCTCCGCCACCACCCTGGAGGAACTCCTCATGTACGTCGACAATGGTCTATTTGTCATCTGGACGAAGCGCAAATGGGAAATGATGGGCAAGTTCATCCCCCACCTCCTCGCAGCCCTGACTGCTTGGGCCAACACCTTCAGCATCTCCATCGACCCGGGGAAGACCAAACTGATGTACCTCTTCGAGGACAACCGCAAACCCGCCCCCCGTATTCCAGGGGTCAACATCGTGGACGTTATGCGCTGGCTTGGCATTGACTACGACAAACGACTCACCTTCAATGCGCACATCGCGAATTCACTCACAAAGGCCACCAAGAACATGGCCCCACTTCATGTCATTAAGAGACTTAGCAGAGGCATATCTGCAGCCGCGGCCCTCCGATTCTATCTGGGCGCCATCCGCCCTATCCTCACCTACTCCGCCCCCACCTGGTGGGGAGACGGCAAGACTCACGGCACTAAACTAAATTCGTTCCAGCTCAAGGCTCTCAACAGATGCCTGGGCACCTTCCACACCACCCAGTCCTGGGTCACGCACACACTAGCAGGGGTCCCCCTGCTCAATGCCCACCTCAACCTGGTTGTAGAGCTCTATGTATCCAGGGTCCCCTACTACTTCGTGTTGCACCCCACACGAAAACTCATGATCAAGGCAATGGACGAACCCCCACATGCCGCGCCCACCATCATTGAACGAACCACTAACTATGCCAAGAAGCTTCACCTCCCTTCCCCGGTCATCATACCACCATGGATACCCACGCAACACCCTCGATCCTGGATTGTCAACGACATCCGAAAGCCCCCACCGCACACGGTGGAAAACTGCGTCATCCCCTTACTAGAGGCGGTAGCCATCACAGGCACGCCAGTACTGTTCGTCGGCATCAACCACCAACATGCCCACCTCAAGATCTTCCCCAGATCCTTACCACCCAACTCATCATACACACCCCAGGTGTTTACCATCCAACTCCCTGAACATAGCATTGGAGAACGATCTCACGCCGCCAACCTGGCCCTCATAGACGCGCTGCACAACATGCCCGCCCACCTCCTCACCCCAGACATCGCGCTGGTCATCGTGAACAGAGCCATCATTGATGGCCTCACCAATCCCTCTAGGAGAACAGTCTACCACTCCCAAATGCACAACATGGCCAGCCGAGCGATCCTCGCCTCACCCGTCAACCTCCACATATTTGTCATCAACAAATTCCACACACTTCACCCCCCCAAATCGGCCTTCTATTACAGGCCGCCCACCCACGTCCCGGCTTCCTTTGCTGTAGCCTGTGCCTCTAGACAAGTAACCACCAGAGACCTCAAGCAAATGCTCGCCCAGTCCTTTGCGGAGGACCTTGAGGAACACATCCCGGCAGACCACCTAATCCGCACCTTCGACCTCCTAAGGGACGCCACCGACACAACATACCCGTCATTCATCTCCTTACGCAGGCCAGCAGGTGAAACCGCACTGCTAGCCCGCATCGCCTCAGGACACTGCAAAGTCGGGTCCTACTTCCACAAAATGCACATTGATGACCCCAAGGCCCCGATTGCATGCCCCTGCGGAACGCTCGCTATCCAGATGACCGTTCACGTAATTTCTGACTGCCCGATAACGGCCCCTGTTCATCACCTCCTCGAGGACGAGGACGGTTGATATGATGACCTTGTTCGCCAGCAAGCTCGACTCCTTTCTAAAGTGGCTTAAGGCCACGCACGCATTCACTCGCCAATTCAGCGAAGCCCTTGGGCCTGTTTCTCCGGTACAGGCTGCTGCTGATTGTCAGAGTTGTGCAAGTCTGAAAGGGTCCGGAAAGGGTCCGAGCGGGAACGGAGAATCCTAAGGGTCCGGACACGCGGAATAGGACGTCTGACCTCCGGAGTCGGCAGGAACGGAGACAGGAACTTAGGAGCTGCGGCTGGGCAGGACAATTGGGGGGAAAAGACGAGATACTAACTCTGCTGCACCCCTAAGGGGGCAGCTGCATCAGGAAAAATGGGACCTACAAATCTGAACAATTCTGAACATTTTTGAACAATTCTGGGCAATTTTGAGCAAATCCATAGCATTTCCCTTCAGTTCGAAGGGGGGGTGTACAAATTTCACAATTATGGATTTGTGGGAATTGCTGTGATTTGTAGCAGAACTGATGCAGAATTGGAGAAGAGTTCAAACAGTTTCATATGACATATGAGCGAGCGTGGGTCTGATTTGCACGTGAATCAAACATTTGAAAAGGCAAACAAATACGATTGCCATGAGTCCGATAGAAGCGTGCGTGCGCATTCGATTTATATACATAGTGAGAAAAGGAAAAGAAAAGGTACTCGAAGGTACGCCGAGTGTATCAAAACCATGCCTAAATCTCCCTCTCTTCATAAAAACGCATCGCCAAACGCTCCATGTTGATGGGAATGGCCGATGGCCCCGACGACAATCCAGAGTTATCCCTAGGTAATATAATGAGCCAACCCGAACGCTAAGCGGACACTGTTATAGGTACATACCTGCATTGTTTGAAGATGGCCGCCTTCAACTGCCAATAGCAATGGGGGTCTTCTTTCTGGATACGCTCGAGGAGATCAATGTGCCTATCATACGCAGCAGTAGCGGTGCCGGCAGAGAAGCCCTTGCATTTGATATAGGACCCGCTTGCCCATTCGCTGAGCGAGATGTGAAACTACAAAAAGAATCAGGTTAGCGCTATATTTCTTGGCATCTTGCATCAGCACAGTAACATACCGCTGCCCCAATCAACCCGAGCATGGGAGGCGGGACAGCAGGGCGAATGAGTGTGTTGTTTTCATTGAAGAGGTCAAAGTGGGTGTTAACAAATGACGTGTCGCCGGTAAAAAAGGCGGATTTGAGGACACGGAGGAATACGGGGTTCAAAAAAGGACCTCTGGAGTTGTGCCTCCGCTCCTGCCATACATTAATCATCGATTAGTACTTACGAGGAGCAGCTGCCTTGCCGAGCGTGTGACTTACCGCGTGATTTCCCGGGTATATGTATATGCAATCGTTGAGGAGGTTCTGAACGACAGCAGCGGTGTTGATACCGGGCCTTCCGAGGAGCCACTCCTCAACGACAGCTTTGTCGGTAGCATCCTTGACACTCTTTTGAATGGCGGCGAGGCGGTTATCGGGCTATTCAGATGTGAAAACACAAGATGAAAGACAGTGGAAGTGAAGCGTGAACAGTGGACTTACAAGGCTTGTGATGTCGGTGCAATACTTCTTATCTTGTTGGATCCGAAGGCATATATCCTTCGCGTTGTGTGTGTCTGCTGCTCGACTGACGCAGCTAGCCAGCAGGAGTGGTTTCACAATTGTGCCCGGGAATGGGTGCGTAAAAAGGACTGCGACGGTAATATGATCGTTAGCCTTTTTCAAAATCGCTTGTATAAGGCTGGACTGGGGCTTCAGTCCGATTCGCTGGTCTTTGGCATCGGGGGGAGGATATGAGAGATGGGTGGATGATGGCCAGGACACAGGAGGCTCGTCCTTTTCAGCGTCAACAGCAAGGGTATCCATCGCAGAACTGATAGAGACGTTGCGGCGAGAGCGATCGGGCTGAAACGAAGCCTTGGCGTTGCCGCTGGGCCTGAATGTGGGTCTCTGCGCATGCAAACTGATAAGGTACTCGTATACATGCATGTTAACGGGGTCGAACTTGCCTCGGACACCGCTTTCATCTCCTTTTTTGTCATCGCAAGCTTGACGGCCGTCTTAGCCTAGAATCTGGATGAGCAATGGGTTCCCTGTGACAGGGGGATCGCTAGGACATGCCTGAGGCGCCTCGTCATCAGAAGATGCGATTTCAAGGGCAGGGTATTGGCTGGCAGGTGACTTAGCACGAGAGATCTTGGGTCTTGTAGTGCGGAGCGGTATATATAAGCGGGTGCGAACTTGATCGAGAAATGAGAACGTACTTCTCCGAGATTTCCTCGATGTCCGAGTCCGGATACAAATTTCCTTTAGTCCACTTGCTCGGATTACATAACCCAAGAAGTGAGCGCTCGCGCTGAGTGAAACTGAAAAGGAGAAACGAGCGAGGACACACCATAGGAGTCTCCTGTTTCTTTCTCTTCAAAAGGTCGGCCTTGCTAACTGGTTCCTCTTCACCACTCTCTTCTTCCTCACTAGAAATCCCGTCATTCTTTTCCTCGCCACTTTCGCTCTCCGAGTCTTTGCTCCCGGCGTTCTCGTCTCCGCCCTCCTCATCTTCACTTCCATTGACGTCCTCTTCCTCATTGCTGTCCCTGTGCGCGACGGGCTTCTTGCTTAGCATATTATTGCTGGCCTTTGTGGTAATGGCGTTAACATCTTTGCCGCTGTGGTTGGTGCGATCCATCGCTTTGGCGGCTGCCCTAGTCTCAGTAGTGCCCACCATCCGAATTCACGGTTCACGTACTTTTCTTGAGTGCCTTAGAGTTCTCTTTCTCGACCTTGGGCTCGTTCTCGTGCTCAGACTCTTCCATGTCTGGGGGTGGCATCCGCCTGATTTTGCTGGTGGCAGCGCCAGCCGCGCTGGCGCTGTTGTCGTCCTCGTTGGACCTTGCTAGGGCTGGACAAGATTTATTATTCTCATTCCTAGAATATGAATATTCATGAATACTTACCCTATTTGTACTCTCACTTCTATTCTTCACTTAAAAAATCATTCACAAATAAGTATTTGCAAATAATGGTATTTGCAAGTGTGGTGCACTCCTGAATACTACTATTGTGCACTCCTGAATAGTAGTATTCAGGAGTGGAGTACTCCAGAGTTAAGAATAAATTCTTGGGGAAGGGGG